>JBBMOL010000665.1:0-55000 GCA_037954665.1 Laguncularia racemosa
TGATTTTGGTGCCTAAGAAGGATGGGTCATGGAGAATGTGTGTTGATTGCCACGCCATCAACAACATCACGGTAAAGTATCATCATCCCATTCATCGTTTAGATGACTTCTTAGATTGGTTATATGAGTATAGTGTCATTCCTCATGAGCCTTGGATAGACATGTCCATAGATTTTGTGTTAGGATTATCTAGGCCTAGGCATGGTCGAGATTCTATTTTTGTGGTTGGGGATAGGATTTCTAAAATGGTTCATTTCATTCCTTGTCATAAAATTGATGATGTTATACATATTGTTGATTTGTTCTTTAGAAAGGTAGTGTGTTTGCATGGTATGCCTAGAAGCATTGTTAGTGATCGAGATGAGAAATGTTTGAATCGTTTTAGGAGAGTATTGTGGGAAAAGTTGGGAACTAAACGGATGTTTTCGACTATCTGTCACCCACAAACTGATGGGCAAATTGAGGTGGTTAACAGGACTTTAATTCAATTGTTAGGGGCAATCATAGAGAAGAACATTAGGATTTGGAAGGATTGCCTACCATTTGTGGAGTTTGCATGTAATAAGGCTTTAAATAGCATTATTCATTGTTCACCATTTGAGATTGTGTTTGGTTTTAACCCACTGAATCCTAATTATTTATTGTCATTGCCACTTAACAAGTTTGTGAGTTTTGATGCTGAGTCTAAGGTAGACTTCGTGAGAAAGCTACATGCACAATTAAAGAGTAGGATTGAAAAACAAAATGCCAAGGTGGTTTCAAGGGTGAACAAGGGCAGGAGACCCATGATTTTTCAGCTTGGAGATTGGGTTTGGGTGCATTTTCGCAAGGAGAGGTTTCTATTGCAGAGGAAATCCAAGTTGAACCCTCGTGGAGACGGTCTATTTCCGATACTTGGGAGAATCAATGATAATACATACAAGAAAGATTTACCAGGTGAGTATCAAGTAAGTGTCACGTTTAATGTTACTGATTTGAGTCCATTTGATGCAAGCAATGATTTGAGGACAAATCCTTTTCAAGAGGAGGGGAATGATGAGAGCCAAGCCGGAAGAAGAAATGTGGATCCTCTTGAAGTGCCACCTGGACTGATCCCAAGAAATCGAGTGAAACGATTCAAGGAAGCACTTAACGGGTTGATAAAGGTTGTCCATGAAGCCGGAAAGGATTAGAGCAATCATGAAGTTGGAACGGATTGGAACAACCATGGGAAGACCCTTACTTTTATACAAGTCACACCGGACACGGGTTGAAGAGGGCGTGTATTTTCAAGGCACGGCGGTGTAGGAATTCTAAGATTGCACAGAATCATACACGGCTAGACACACGGCTAAAAGGCATGGCCGTATATGGAGTCAAGCAAATCTACAAAAAGATACACGGCCAAAGTACACGGGCATGTATGTTGCCAGAAGTTGCACAGAAAGGTACATGGGCGTGTACACGGCCATGTATCCCCTGCCGGCCAGCATGTTCTGTTTTCGTGTTTTTACGCAACTTATCTAAACTACGTCGTTTTGGACTTGTTTTTCACGAATTGTAACCCTAGTATAAAAGCTCCTAGGGTTTAGAACAACTAAGAATTTACATCTTTGAACATTAAACACTTTTGAGAGGCACCTCTCTTGGTTCTTCAAGAACTAAATCGAACTTATCGGATTGATTTCCGTGGTGCTCATCCTAACTTATCAATCGGTCTTCCATCCCGATTGTGGCATCTTCATTTTTATACCAAGGTTCTTGTCTCGCTTATAGACAACGGGTCGCAGTTTTCCACTTTAGGTGTTTGGGCGTCTTAGGCAACGAATTTCCGAACGTATTAGTATTGGGTTTTGTCATGGGTTGGCGTGGTTCGTATCAATAAAGATGAAGATTCCTCCTTTCCAAGGGAAAAATGATCTTGATGCATACTTAGAATAGGAGAAGAAGGTAGAGCTGGTGTTTGATTGTCATAATTATAGTGAGAGAAAGAAAGTGAAGCTTGCTGCCATTGAGTTTTCAGATTATATTATGGTGTGGTGGGATCAACTGATGTTGAATAGGAGAAGGAATGGCGAACCACCCATTGAATCTTGGGAAGAGATGAAGAGGGTGATGATGAAGAGATTTGTTCCTACTTACTATTATCACGAATTGCACAACAAATTGCAAACTCTTAAGCAGGGAAGCCGAAGTGTGGATGAGTATTTCAAGGAGATGGAGGTTACTATGATTAGAGCAAATGTTGAGGAGGATAGAGAGGCTATCATGGCTAGGTTTCTTGTTGGGTTAAATAGAGAGATTCAAAATATAGTAGAATTACAATATTATGTGGAATTGGAAGATATGGTCCACATGGCTATAAAGGTTGAGAACCAACATAGGAGGAAAGGTAGTAGTACTGCCCGGCTTCAACAGGGTGCTGGTTCATCTACTTGGAAGACTAACTATTGGAGGAAGGAAGAAAAGTCTTGACCCACCAAACCAAAAGGGGAGCAGATGTAAGGGGGTTCTAGTCTTGGTAATCAAGGTAAACCTGATTCTTTTACTCCTAGAAATCACAACATTAAATGTTTTAAATGCCAAGGAAGAGGCCATATTGCCAGTCAATGTCCGAATAGACGCGTTATGATTTTGCACGATGATGGTGAGTATGAGACTGAGGGGGATAGTGAAGATGATGATATGCCTCCATTGGAGGATGTTAGTGATCACAAGAAGCCTGCAGTAGGGAAGTTACTGGCAGTTATGAAGTGAGCCTTGAATGTGCAGGTGAAGAAAGAAGAGGAGGTGCAATGAGAGAATATCTTTCATACTAGATGTTATCTAGGTGACCATATTTATAGTTTGATCATTAATGGGGGAGTTGCACTAATGTACTAAGTACTTTCATTGTTGAGAGGTTGGGGCTTAAGACCACTAAATACCCTAGCCTTTATAAATTGCAGTAGCTGAATGATAGTGGTAAGACTAAGGTGAGTAAGCAAGCCTTAATTGCTTTTTGCATCGGTAGGTATGACGATGAGGTATTATGCGATGTAGTGCCGATGAAGGCTTGTCATGTGTTGTTAGGGAGGCCATGACAGTTTGATAGGAAGGTTGATAGAGCCATTTTATACTCAATCTTTATAGTATAAATTGTGTTAAATTATTATTGATTTTGTAGAAATCATAAGGAAATGGTACTTTAATTCTATCATCGTGATAAATCAGGTTAAATGGAGTCAAAGATGCTAATTCAAGTATATTAGAGAGGTCATCTACAACTTGGATCAAGACAAGGAATTACACCACCGGAGGAAGCACAGTTTGAGGCACGGCCAAGATGCAAACCGTGTTACACACTGCACAAGAAGGCGACAATGTGGACTTTCAACAGAGAGAGACACGGCTTAGGGCACGGCCGTGGTGGCAGCCGTGGGAGCAATTGTGCTTGGAGCTGTGGTGGAAGCTAGGTGTGCCAAGGAGAAGAAATTGTGGAACATCAACCAGAGGGTGGCACGGCTTGAAATCTAGCCGTGGGTGTAACCGTGGTACACACTGGACACGAATGGAGACTTGTAGATTATGCACAGATGAAGGCACAGCTTGAAATCTGGCCGTGTGTGTAACCATGGTACACACTGGGCACGGATGAAGACTTGTAGATTATGCACAAAGGAAGGCACGGTTAGAAATCTAGCCGTATGGTAGGGCGTGCCAGGCAGACGAATCTTCACTTCTCGAAATCTACTTGGAAAAGGAAAGATATTTTCGTATCTTGCTAGCAAAAGATCACATGCTATCCCTCTAATAATATAAATAGAGCTAACCCTAGAGGGTTAGAGGCAATCTTTAATCTTTGAATCTGGAATCACCTTAGAGACAAGAAGGAAAGGAGGAGGCAAAGCAGGCAGTCGGAAACAGAGGCTTGTTATGTTTTTATTTTTATTTTTCGTTTTCTTGATGAACATGTGTAGCTAAGCTACTTTTCTAGCCAAAGGGTTATAGATATTTAATTCTCCACGAATTGTGAGGTCTAATTGACTTGTATTTGTTCTATTCTTTGTTATCGGGTATTCATATATCTTCTACTCGTTTTGTCATTATTATATTTGTTGATTGGTATGAATAGAGCTCTTCTACTCAATTGGCAAGTTAATATATTGTCAACTAGCACGTCAAATCCATAATTGTTTGATTGTTCTAGTCTTAGTGACACGATAACATGTTTGATTATAAAAGAGATGATCGAATTCATGTTATGGAGGTGTATGATCATGTTTAAATAGGTTATGTTATAATCTACTGGCATGAATTGGTGGTCTCTCTAGTTTTTAATGCTATTGGTAGATTAAATCCTAAGCGCTTGTCCAGGGTTGTCTAATCGATAAGAGAAATAATCAACGAGCTTCTCTTGGTTATCGAGGAAGTACGAAGAGAAAGGTTGTTAGAGCTTGTTAATAACCATAACCAGTTTATCTAGGAATAAGAATAGAAAACATTTGCATCGATGATCAATTCCTAGAATTAAACTATCTTGATTCCTTTGGCTAGGCTTTTTATCAATATTCAATTTTCTTATCTTGTTTTAACTTTATTTGATTCCTATACAAACCCCCCCATTTTCCTTTTCCCTTTTATTCTCCTTGAATAGAAATAAATTTAACCAATCTCTGTGGATTCGACCCTACTCACCACTATATGCAAATCATATAATTGTCTAGGAGTAGGTTTTTATTTTTGTTGGATTCGACACCCATCAAATTTTGGCATTGTTGCCGGGGATTGGTGTCAAATTTATTTCTATTCTTGTATGACCCGTTCTTCTCAGACAGGTGAACTAACTTATAATCCGGAGATTGAGAAGACTCTAAAGAAGCTACGACAAGAAGCTAGATCATCCTCTAACTTTGCATCGGATTTGTCTGATTCATTCCTTGATTCAGAAAAAGAAGACGATATGGCAAATCCCGAGAGAACATTAAGGGAGTTAGCTGCATCGGATGTGAATCAACAACCACTTTGCATTCACTATACCGAACTAGCTATAGAATTCGAGTTGAAATCTGGGTTGATACATCTGCTACCCACCTTTCATGGTCTTGAGAATGAAGATCCTCATAAGCATTTGAAGGAGTTTCATATAGTGTGTTCTAGTACGAGGCCGCACGGAATAACCGACGATCAAATCAAGCTACGTGCTTTTCAATTTTCTTTAAGTACTAAAGCTAAAGATTGGTTGTTTTATTTGCCTCCAGGTTCTATCACCACTTGGACAGATATGGTGAGACTCTTCTTGGACAAATTCTTCCCCGCATCCAGAGCCGCTAGTATAAGAAGAGAAATTTGTGGTATAAAACAAAGGGACACCGAGACTCTTCATGAGTATTGGGAGAGGTTCAAGCAACTTTGTGCAAGCTGCCCACAACATGGGATATCTGAACAACTTCTCATCCAATACTTCTACGAAGGCCTACTTCCGATGGAAAGAAAGATGATGGATGCTGCAAGTGGAGGCGCCATAGTAAACAAAACCCCTGGTCAAGCTAGGGAATTGATCTCCATTATGGCTGCCAATTTGCAACAATTTGGGTATAGGCATGATACATCTTCAAGGAAGGTAAATGAGGTAAGTGTGTCTAACCTTGAACATCAAATTTCTAACCTAACCTCCCTTGTGCAGCAGCTAGCTCTTGGAAATACCCAGCAGGTGAAGATGCCACAATCGGGATGAAAGACCGATTGATAAGTCAGGATGAACGCCATAGAAATAAAATTCGATAAGTTCCAGGTTAGTTCTTTAAAGAACTAAGAGAAGAATTATCTCAAAAGTGTTTTCAAACTTTCAATGTTGTATATGTTGTATATCCCTTCTGTTCTTAACCCTAGGAGCTTTATACTAGGGTTTACAATTCGTAACAATAAAGCCCAAAACGACATCACTTCAATAAGTTGCGTGAAAATAACAAAAACAGAACATGAAGGCCGGCGGCGTTGGAATGAAGGCCAGTGGCCTTGAGCCGGCATTGGAGACATATACGACCATGTACTTCTAGACATGTATCTTTTTATGGATTTTCTTGATTCCATACACGACCGTGCCTTTTAGCCGTGTATATGACTGTGTATGATTCTGTGTAACCTTGAGACTCCTACACAGTCGTGCCTTGTAAAGACACACCCTCTTCATCCTGTATCCGTTTTGACTTGTACAAGAGCAAGGGCATTCCTATGGTTGTTCCAATCCTTTCTAACTTCATGATTGCTCCAATCCTTTCTGGCTTCATGGACATCCTTTATCAACCTGTTAAGTGCTTCCTTGAATCGTTTCGCTCGATTTCTTGTGATCGGTCCAGGTGGCACTTCAAGAGGATCCACATTCCATCTTCTGGCTTGGCTTCCATCATGGATCTCATCAATTTTGCAAGACTTTAAAAATGTCTTCCCTGAGGAGATTCCAAAGGGGATACCACCTATTCGTGGTATTGAGCACCATATTGACTTTGAGCCTGGAGTATCTATTCCAAACAAGCCAGCTTATAGGAGTAATCTAGAGGAGACAAAGGAACTCCAAAGGCAGGTTAATGACTTGATGGAGAAGGGCTATGTGAGAGAAAGCATGAGCCAATGTGTAGTGCCTGTGATTTTGGTGCCTAAGAAGAATGGTTCATGGAGAATGTGTGTTGATTGCCGAGTTATCAACAACATCACGGTAAAGTATCGTCATCCCATTCCTCACTTAGATGACATGTTAGATGAGTTATATGGGTCTAGTGTCTTCTCTAAAATTGATTTGAAAAGTGGATATCACCAAATTAGAATGAAAGAAGGTGATGAATGGAAAACAGCATTTAAGACAAAATATGGTTTATATGAGTAGTTAGTAATGCCTTTCGGTTTAACTAACGCATCTAGTACTTTCATGAGACTTATGAACCATGTTTTGAAGACTTTTATTGGCAAAGTTGTGGTAGTCTATTTTGATGATATCCTCATTTACAGCAAGAGTTTGGAAGACTATATAATTCACTTGAGGGCTGTTTTGGAAGTGCTTCGAAAGGAGCAATTTTATGCTAACCTTAAAAAGTGCACTTTTTGCACAAATAGACTTGTGTTTCTTAGTTTTATTGTTAGTATACAGGGAATATAGGTTGATGAAGAGAAGATTCGTGCAATCCAAAAATGGCATAGTCCAACTAATGTAAGTAATGTTCGGAGTTTCCATCGACTAGCAAGCTTTTATAGGAGGTTTGTGAAGGATTTCAGCACCATTGTAGCACCACTTACTGAGGTAATCAAGAAGAAGGTGGGGTTTAGTTGGGGAGAGTAACAAGAGAAGGCCTTTCAGACGCTTAAAAATAAGTTGACTCATGAGCCACTACTTGCTTTACCTGATTTCTCTAAAACTTTTGAGATTGAGTGTGATGCTTCGGGAATAGGTATTGGAGCAATTCTCATGCAAGAGAGGAGACCAATTGCATTCTTTAGTGAGAAGTTAAGTGGGGCAACCTTGAACTACCCTACTTATGACAGGGAGTTATATGCATTGGTTCGAGCTCTAGAGATGTAGCAAAACTATCTGTGGCCAAAAGAGTTCGTGATCCACACTGATCATGAATCCTTGAAGTACTTGAAGGGAAAACATAAGCTGAACAAAAGGCATGCTCGTTGGGTGGAGTTTATCGAAACATTTCCCTATGTCATCCACTACAAGTAAGGTAAAGAAAATGTTGTTGCTGATGCACTCTCTAGAAGGTATGCTCTTATCTCTACTCTTAGTTCTAGATTGCTTGGTTTTGAGCATATTAAAGAAGTGTATGCTGCTGACCAAGATTTTTGTGAAGAGTATGTTAGTTGTGAGAAGAGTGGTCATGGTAAATTTTATAAGCATGAGGGATTCTTGTTTAAGGAGAATAAACTTTGCATTCCCAATTGTTCTTTAAGAGAGTTATTAGTGAGGTAGTCTTATGGAGGAGGATTAATGGGGCATTTTGGAGTAGCTAAAACCTTAGGGGTTTTGCAGGAACATTTCTATTGGCCTTACATAAACGAGATGTTAATAGGATTTGTGAGCAATGTGTCACTTGTAAGCAAGCACAATCTAGAGTCTAACCTTATGGACTTTATACCCCACTTCCAATTCCTCATAAGCCTTGGGTAAACATGTCCATGGATTTTGTGTTAGGATTACCTAGGTCTAGGTATGGTAGAGACTCTATTTTTGTAGTCGTGGATAGGTTTTCTAAGATGACACATTTCATTCCTTGCCACAAAACTGACGATGCTTGCCATATTGCTAATTTGTTCTTTAGGGAAGTTGTGAGATTGCATGGTATGCCTAGAACAATCGTATCAGATTAGGATGCTAAGTTCTTGAGCTACTTCTGGAAGACCTTGTGGGCTAAGTAGGAACTAAGTTATTGTTCTCTACTACTTGTCATCCACAGACTGATGGTTAAACTGAGGTAGTAAATCGAACTTTATCTACTTTGTTGAGGGCTGTCATTAAAAAGAACATTAAGAGTTGGGAGGATTGTTTGCCTCATGTTGAATTTGCTTATAATCGCACAATGCATTCTAATACTAAGTTTACACCTTTTGAAATTGTGTATGGTTTTAATCCACTAACTCCTTTGGATTTATCTCCTCTTCCTATGTCTGAGTATGCCAATCTAGATGGTAAGAAGAAAGCGGAGTTTGTTAAACAACTCTATGAGAAGGCAAGGCTCAACATTGAGTGGAGGACAGAATAGTATGTGAAACAAGCCAACAAGGGTCGTCGACAAGCTATCTTTGAACCTGGAGATTGGGTTTGGATTCACATGCGTAAAGAGCGGTTTCTTGTGCAATGTCGATCTAAATTACTTCCTAGAGGTGATGGACCATTTCAAATTCTTGAGCGCATCAATGATAATGCCTACAAGTTAGATTTGCCAGGTGAGTATCAAGTAAGTGCTACTTTTAACATTATTGATCTGTGTCCTTTTGATGTAGGCGATGATTTGAGGACAAGTCCTTTTCAAGAGGAGGGGAATGATGGAAGCCATGATGGGAGCCAAGCTAGAAGGTGGAATGTGGATCCTCTTGAAGTGCCACTTAGACCGATCACAAGAACTCGAGTGAAACGATTCAAAGAAGCACTTAACGGGTTGATAAAGGATATCCAGGAAGCTAGAAAAGATTTGAGCAACCATGAGAATGAACTTGCATTTGTACAAGTCATTCAAGGTTTTAACAAAGGAGATCAAAACATAGGAGATCAAAGCTACTAACTTAGGTAGAGAGACAACCGGCCTTGAAAACGGCAATTTTCTACACTGGATTAATGCTGCCGACTTTGAGTCGGCGTGCATCCTACGCCGCCTACTATACCACCGGCATACATTGCCTGATTGCTATTTTTTTTGCAACTTTATTTTGTTTTGTCATTTTGGGTTTTTCTTTACGAGTTATAAACACTATTAATAGCTACTAGGGTTGGAAAACAGGACAGACAACTTTGATTAATATAATTTAAAGAGTATTCCTCTCTTGGTTCTCCAAAGAACTTCTCTTGAACTTATCGAATTTCTTCCATAGCGTTCAAATCAGACTTATCAATCGGTCTTTCATCCCCGATTATGGTGTCAACATAGTATACCAAGGTTCTTGCCTCATCTATAGGCAACGGGTCGCGGTTCCACTTTGATTAATTGACATCTTGGGTAGTAATTCCAAACGTATTGGTATAGGGTTTCGTCACAGGTGGGTGTGGTTCGTATCATAAAACCTAAACTAAAACCTTAAGCCTTGTTACTAGGAACTCTAAACTCTGAACTTAAAACTTATAACCAAAACATGGACTTAAACTTAAACTTGAATTTTGAAGCCCAAACCTAAAATGCCAAACCTTAAAACCTGAACCCCTAAACAGATAACCTCGAACCTTAAACATTGAGTCCGTTCCTTAAAACCTTGAAACTTGAACCTAAAAAACTCAAAGCACAAACACATACCTCAAATCCTTAACCTTAAAGCCAGAATCTTGAACCCCAAACCCCTAAACTCAAAACTTGAACCCTTTACCCTAAACACGAATCCTAAATCCTTAACCCTGAATCCTTGACAGTTGGGTTTAAGGTGTGAGGGTTTGAGGTTTATGGTTCAGGTTTAGGTTTTGGGTTTTTAAGTTGCCAAGTTTGGTGTTTAGTGTTTGAGCTTTAAGCTTCAAGGCTCAGAGGTTTAGGTCGGGTTCAACTTCAGAATTTAGGGTATTGGGCTCAAGGATTATGGTTAGGTTTCTAGATTAAGGTTTAGGGACAAGGGTCTATGGTTGGGGGCTTTCTATCTATAATCGATTTTTGGGGCTTAGTGTTCGGGCTTTGGGGTTGATAGAGCCATTTTATACTCAATCTTTATAGTATGAATTGTGTTAATTTATTATTGATTTTATAGAAATCATAAGGAAATGGTACTTAATTCAATTATGGTGATAAATCAGGATAAATGGAGTCAAGGGTGCTAATTCAAGTAAATTAGAGAAGTCATCCACAACTTGGATCAAAGACAAGGATTTACACCGCTGGAGGAAAGTACATGGGCGTGTAGTTGAAGTACACGGTCGTGTACTTGGTTTTGAATCAACAAGAAAATACACGGTTGAAGTACATGGCCGTGTATCTGTCTAGAAGGAGGCACGGTTTGTAATACGGCCATGGTGCAAGCCGTGCTATACACTACACAAGAAGGTGGAAATGTGGACTATCAACAGAGAGAGACACGGCTCGTGATCTGGTCGTGGTGGAAGCCGTGGTTGAAGACGTGGTTGAAGCCGTGGTGGAAGTTGAAATGGAAGACGTGCCATATACTAAACAAGGAGGAGAAATTGTGGAACATCGACTAGAGGATGACACGGCTTAGGATCCGGCCGTGGTTGAAGCTGTGGCACACACTAGACACAGATGAAGAATTGTAGATTATCCACAGAGGAAGGCACGACTTGACATCTGGCCGTAGTGGAAGACGTGGCACACACTAGACACGGAAGATGATATATGAATTATACACAGAGGAAGGCACGGCTTGACCCACGGCCGTGTTGTAGGGCGTGCCAGGTGGATGATTATTCACTTCTCGAGATTTACATAAAAAAGGAAAGATATTTTCGTATCTTGCTAGCAAAAGTTCATCTGCCATTCCCTTAACAATATAAATAGAACTAACCCTAAGGAGTTTTTATCATCTTGGTGACAAGAAGGAAGGAAGGAGGTAGAGCAAGGAAACTGGGAACAGAGGCTTATCATGTTTTTACTTTTAATTTTCGTTTTGATGATGAACATGTGTAGCTAAGCAGATTTTCTAGCCAAAGGGTCATTGAAGTTTAATTCTCCATGAATTGTGAGATCTAATTGATTTGTCTTTAATCTGTTCTTTGTTTTTGGATATTCATATATCTTCTGAACGTTTTGTCAATATTATCTTTGTTGATTGGTATGAATTAGAGCTCTTCTACTCAATTAGCAAGTTAATATATTGTCAACTAGTACATCAAATCCGTAATTGTTTGATAGTTCTAGTCTCAGTGACACAATAACATGTTTGATTATAAAATAAATGATCGAATTCATGTTATGGAGATGTATAATCTTGTTTAAATAGGTTATCTTATAATCTACTGGCATGAATTGGTGGTCTCTCTTGTTTTTAATGCTATTGATAGATTAAATCCTAAGAGCTTGTTTAGGGTTGTCTAATTGATAAGAGAAATAATTAAAGAGCTTGTTTTGATTATCGAGGAAGTAAGGAGAGATAGGTTGTTAAAGCTTGTTAATAACCATAACTAGTTTATCTAGAAATAAGAATAGAAAACATTTGCATCAATGATCAATTCCTCGAATTAAACTGTCTTGATTCCTTTGGCTAGGCTTTTATCAATATTCGATTTTATTATCTTGTTTCAATATTATTTTGATTCACAAACAAAACCCCCCATTTTTCTTTTCCTCTTTATTCTCTTTGAATAGAAATATATTTAACCAATCCCTATGGATACTATCCTACTCACTGCTATACGCAAATCATATCATTGTCTAGGAGTAGGTTTTTATTTTTGTTGGATTCGACACCCATCAAATTTTGGCACTGTTGCTGGGGATTGGTGTTAAATTTATTTCTATTCTTGTATGACTCGTTCTTCTCATACAGGTGCACTCACTTATAATCCAGAGATTAAGAAGACTCTTAAGAGGTTGTGAAGGGAAGCTAGATCACCCCCTGGACTGAATTTGGCATCGGATTTGTCTGATTCATCCATTGATTCTGAAAAAGAAGACGATATGGCAAATCCCGAAAGAACATTACGAGAATTGGTTGCATCGGATGTGAATCAACAGTCACTTTGTATTCACTATCCCGAACTAGCTGTTGAATTCGAGTTGAAATCTGGGTTGATACATCTGCCACCCACCTTTCATGGTCTTGAGAATGAAGATCCTCATAAACATTTGAAAGAGTTTCATAGTGTGTTCTAGTATGAGGTCGCAAGGAATAACCGACGATCAAATCAAGTTACGTGCTTTTCCATTTTCTTTAAGTACTAAAGCTAAAGATTGGTTGTTTTATTTGTCTCCAGGTTCTATAAACACTTGGATAGATATGCTGAGACTCTTCTTGGACAAATTTTTCCCCGCGTCTAGAGCTGCTGGTATAAGAAGAGAAATTTGTGGTATCAAACAGAAGGACACCAAGACTCTTCATGAGTATTGGGAGAGGTTCAAGCAACTTTGTGCAAGCTGTCCACAACATGGGATATCTGAACAACTTCTCATCCAATACTTCTATGAAAGCCTGCTTCTGATGGAGAGGAAGATGATGGATGCTGCTAATGGAGGCGCCATAGTAAACAAAACCCCTGGTCAAGCTAGGGAATTGATCTCCATTATGGCTGCTAATTCGCAACAATTTGGGTATAGGCATGATACGTCTTCAAGGAAGGTAAATGAGGTAAGTGTGTCTAACCTTGAACATCAAATTTCTAACCTAACCTCCCTTGTGCAGCAGATAGCTCTTGGAAATACCCAGCAGGTGAAGGCTTTTGGAATTTAGGCTTGTGGAATTTGTGCTGCTCCTAATCATCCTACCGACATGTGCCCCACATTGCAAGATGACAATCATGAACACGCCAATGATGTAGGAGGATTCCCAAGACTGCCACAAAGGAAATATGATTCCTACTCGAATACTTATAATCCTGGATGGAGGGATCATCCTAACTTTAGATATGGCAATAAACCACAAAACTTCCAACAATTCCAACCTAAGCCATCAAACCAAGTATCACAAGCTCCTTCCACTTCAGGTATGTCTCTTGAGGAAATTGTTAAATCACTTGCCGTTAATACAAAACAATTTCAGGATGAGATAAAGCAGAGCATCCACAACTTGGAAAATTAGGTAAGCCAACTTGCTTCTTCTATAAACATGTTAGAAACTCAAGGTAAGTTACCTTCTCAAACTATTACGAATCCAAAGCAAAGCGCTAATGCAATTACCTTGAGAAGTGGAACGAAATTGCAGGGATCAAATGAGAAAGGACATCGAACTAATCTTAAGGAAGAGACTAAGAAAGAAACTGCAACTCCGAGCCAGCAAAACAATCAGATCAAAGGACCCTCGTTGAACCACCAAAGGTCATGATAACAGCACCTCCTTTCCCTCTAGATTAGCGAAAACTAAGAATGAAGCTGAAGAAAAAGAGATTCTTGAAACTTTTCGCAAAGTTGAGGTAAATATTCATTTGTTGGATGCAATTAAGAAAGTACCTCGTTATGCTAAATTTCTTAAAGAATTGTGCATTAACAAAAGAAAGCTGAAAGGTAATGAAAAGATTAGTGTGGGTGAGAATGTTTCAGCTATTCTTCAGAAGAAGCTTCCTCCTAAATGTAAGGATCCAGGTATGTTTACTATTCCTTGCAAAATGGGTAGTCTTGGAATCGCTAAAGCTATGTGTGATTTAGGAGCTTGAATCAATGTTATGCCTTTGTTTATTTATCAATGTTTGAATGTTGGTCACTTGAAGGAAACAGGTGTTATTGTTCAACTTACTAATAGGTCCAATGTTTATCCCGAAGGAGTTCTAGAAGATGTTTTAATACAAGTTAATGGGTTGGTTTTCCCTGCAAATTTTTACGTGCTTGACATGGAGAATGATGATTCTCGTAATTCATCAATGATATTATTAGGGAGACCATTTCTTAAGACATCTAGAACGAAAATTGATGTACACGACGGTAACCTCACTATGGAATTTGATGGTGAAGTGATTAAATTTAACATTTATGATGCCATGAAATATCCTAATGATATCTCCCCTGTTTTTGTTGTGGATGTTATTGACCCATTGACACATATTGCATTTGACTTGATAGACGATGATGAGTTGAAAATTGTACTTAATAGGAGTCTTACTATTAATGCATTGAAAACTTTTAAGGAGAAGCTTGTAATATCCTCTGATTTGCAGGACATGATTTGGGAGTTGGAATCATTAAAACCTATCAGGTATGATGTGTCCTACATTAACTTACCCCCTTCTAACACAATACTTCTTCCCTTTATTGTGCAAGCACCAAAGCTGGAATTAAAACCCTTACCCAAACATCTAAAGTACATCTTCTTAGGAGAAAATGAGACTCTTGTTGTGATAGTCTCTAACAAACTAAGTACTTTAGAAGAAGAAAAGTTGATTCGGGTGTTAAGAGAGTATAAAGAAGCCATTGGATGGCCCATAGCCGATATCAAAGGACTAAGCCCCTCCACATGCATGCACAAGATTTTAATGGAAGATAATTGCAAACCTTCAAGGGAAGTTCAGCGTCGTTTGAACCTGCCTATGATGGAGGTAGTTAAGAAAGAGATCTTGAAACTTCTTGATGCAGGTATGATCTATCCAATTTCCGATAGCAAATGGGTAAGTCCTATTCAAGTTGTTCCAAAGAAAACAGGCTTGACTGTGATTGAAAACTCTGATGGTGAGTTAATTCCTACTCGGGTTCAGAATGGATGGAGGGTTTGTGTTGATTACAGGAAGTTAAATGCATCAACTAGAAAAGATCACTTCCTTCTCCCTTTTCTTGATCGGATGCTTGAACGTTTGGCTGGCCATTCTCACTATTGTTGTCTTGATGGTTATTCAGGTTTTCATCAAATTCCAATGGCACCGGAAGATCAAGAGAAGACTACTTTCACTTGTCCATTCGGTACTTTTGCGTATCGAATGATGCCTTTTGGGCTTTGCAATGCCTCAGCCACATTCTAAAGGTGTATGGTTAGTATATTTTCAAATTATGTGGAGAATATCATAGAGGTTTTCATGGATGACTTCACCGTCTATGGTAATTCTTTTGATTCATGTTTGACTAACCTTACAAAAGTGCTTCAAAGATGTATAGATAAGAATCTAGTGTTGAATTATGAAAAATGTCACTTTATGGTTGAACAGAGTCTCATTTTAGGTCATATTGTATCCTCTAGGGGGCTTGAAGTTGATAAAGCTAAGGTAGAATTGATTAAATCTTTACCTTACCCTGTAAGTGTACGGGAAATTCGCTCTTTTCTTGGGAGTGCAGGATTCTATCGACATTTCATTAAGGATTTTTCCAAGATTACTCAACCCCTATGTCGATTGCTACAAAAAGAAGTGACATTTGAGTTCGATGAGGCCTGCAAACACGCTTTTGACACATTGAGGGATAAGTTAACTTCTGCTCCAATCATCCAACCACCTGACTGGAACCTTCCCTTTGAAATTATGTGTGATGCGAGCAATTATGCAGTTGGAGCCATTCTTGGCCAAAGAGTTGGAAGAGCTTCTCATGTCATTTATTACGCTTCCAGAACATTGGATAATGCTCAATGCAACTATTCCACAACGGAAAAAGAACTCTTGGCTGTTGTTTTTGCATTAGAAAAATTTAGATCATATTTACTTGGTACTAAGGTAATTGTTTACTCTGATCATGCAGCTTTCAAATACCTGCTCGCGAAGAAAGAGGCGAAACCAAGACTTATTCGATGGATACTCTTATTACAAGAGTTTGATCTGGAAATATGTGATAGGAAAGGCTCTGAAAACTTAGTTACCGACCACCTCAGTAGAATACCTATCAGTGAAGGGTCAACACCAATACAAGATGATTTTCCAAATGAGTATCTCTTTTCTATTCAAAAGACAATTCCGTGGTATGCTGATATTGTCAACTATTTGGTTACTAAGACACTACCAAGTGATTTGTCTAGGGCTCAAAAAGATAAAATTAAAAGTGATGCTAAGTACTATGTATGGGATGATCTGTATTTATGGAAACATTGTGCTGATTAGATCATTAGAAGGTATATTTCTCAAGACGATATTCCTTCTGTCTTGCAATTTTATCACTCATATGCATGTGGTGGACATTTTGGCCCTAAGAGGACAGCTCAAAAGGTATTAGGGTGTGGTTTGTTTTGGCCTACATTGTTTCGTGATTCTTTTATGTTTTGTAAGTCTTGTGAACGATGTCAAAAAATTGGCAACTTAGGACGTAGAGACTAAATGCCACTTACCCCTATTCTTGCTTGTGAAATATTTGATATATGGGGTATTGACTTTATGGGTCCTTTTCCTCCTTCTTTCGGTAATGTTTACATCCTTCTTGCTGTGGATTATGTTTCAAAATGGGTGGAAGCCAAAGCGACCCGGACTAATGATGCCAAAGTTGTTGTGGATTTTGTTAAATCTCATATTTTTGCTAGGTTCAAGACACCAAAAGCTCTTATCAGTGGTCGTGGCACACACTATTGTAATAGAGTAGTGGAAACTCTACTAAAAAAATACAGGGTCACTCATCACACTTCCACCACATACCACCCTCAAACCAATGGATTGGCAGAAGTTTCAAATCGAGAAATCAAGTCTATTATGGAAAAAACCGTCAATCCAAGCAGGAAGGATTGGAGCACAAGACTTAACGATGCATTATGGGCCTACCGAACAACTTACAAGACCCCTATATGTATGTCTCCTTACCGTTTGATATTTGGCAAACCGTGTCATCTCCCTATTGAGTTGGAACATAGGGCGCACTGGGCTGTAAAACAATGTAACATGCGAATGGATGAAGTTGGTGAGCACAGAAAACTTCAATTACAAGAACTTGAGGAAATTTGAAGAGAAGCTTATGAGAGTACTAAAATCTACAAGGAAAAAACAAAGAATTTTCATGATTAAATGATTTCCCGAAAGAATTTTTCTGTAGGTAAAAAAGTATTACTTTATCATTCTCGATTGAAGTTGTTTTCTAGAAAACTACAATCACGGTGGATTGGTCCTTTTGTTATCACTGACATATTCTCACATGGTGCAGTTGAAATCGTAAGTCTTGAAACTGGTAAGAACTTCAAAGTCAATGGTCATCGCTTGAAACCTTTTTATGAAGGATTTCAAGTATGTAATATTGAAGAAACCAGTTTAACTTACCCCGAGTATTGTGATTAATTACAGGAACGTCTAGCCAAAGACGTTAAAGAAAGGCGCTTCATGGGAGGCAACCCATAGCAATTTATTTTATTTTGTTTTGATTTTAGTTCAGTTTTGATTTTTTTTCTTCTAATTAGCTACAACAAGGATACATATCATCAGATGGCACTCTCTAGTGCTTAAGGGGAGAACTCCAATTACTCTACACTTCATACCAGGGAAGTCCCAAATATTCCTTTTCTCTTATTCTCTAATGTTCCTTGTATTGTTAATTCCTCTCTAATTGTGCTGAATTAGGAACAGTGAGGACACTGTTCAAGCTAAGTGTGGGGGAAAGGATAATAAAATATAGAGAATAGAGAACTGACTTATACTCTGAATGTTTGTCCTTAAGCAATTTTAAGCCAAATTTTTTCAAAATTATCATGAAATCTGGAGATTGTACTAAATGTTGTAATAAGCATCTACAAAATGTGAAATTGACTTGTTCAAATGCTTTACTCACCTACTGCTGTGATTAGAATACTTGATTAAAATTAAGTAGTGAAATCTTTAAGAAAAAAATTTACCTTGTATTTAGCTTTAGAATTGGAATTTTAAGAGTAAGTCGAGTCCCTAAGTGAAAAATAAACAAGTTTACTTCTAGGTTATATTAGCTACTGTATACTCTTTAAAGTTGTTTGTTATAACACTTAGTGAAAAAAAAAAATCAAGCATAGCCATTACTCCAATGATTCAAGTAATTGAGTTAAGAGTATTTAAACTTGAATGTTAGAGTAAGGAAGAGTCCGTAGGAGTATCTAAAAACCTGGTCACTTGAGTAACGAGCTCGGGATGTGCCGACTCAATGAACTCACTATAACGATAAGGGCGAAAAAGGCGAAAGTTCATGAAAGGAAGCGGGCAAAAACCCGTCAAAATAGATGCTTGATTAAATCATAAGAACATGAATGTAAAGTTTCATTGAATGAAGCAAGACTTATAACAAAATGGGAGGAAATCTATGGAAAAAGTTGATACTATATGCTTTTACTTTACGTTGCAAGGATTATATACTTGCTAATATCCAATGAAGTTTAATTGGGTGTTTTTCCTTAGTGGATTAAGTATTTACTTTTGGAATAAAAATTCTTTTGCTAAACACGAGGATTAAAGTTTGTTTTGTTCAGATTAGCCATTAAATTTTGTCTATGGTAATTTAATCACAAGAAACCGGTTTGGTTGAAGTAGTAGACATTAAAATTATAAGTCATGAATTACAAATGAATAGATGCTTGGAATGATGAAAAGAAAGTTCGTATAATCTATGACGGATTTCTCAATTGATTTGATTCAATTGCTTGAGGACAAGCAAGAGTTTAAGTGTGGGGGAATTTGATAGAGCCATTTTATACTCAATCTTTATAGTATGAATTGTGTTAATTTATTATTGATTTTATAGAAATCATAAGGAAATGGTACTTAATTCAATTATGGTGATAAATCAAGTTAAATGGAGTCAAGGGTGCTAATTCAAGTAAATTAGAGAAGTCATCCACAGCTTGGATCAAAGATAAGGATTTACACCACCGGAGGAAAGTACATGGGCGTGTAGTTGAAGTATACGGCCGTGTACTTGGTTTTGAATCAACAGGAAAATACACGGTTGAAGTACACGGCCGTGTATCTGTCTAGAAGGAGGCACAGTTTGTAATACGGCCATGGTGCAAGCCGTGCTATAAACTGCACAAGAAGGTGGAAATGTGGACTATCAATAGAGAGAGACACGGCTCGTGATCTGGTCGTAGTGGAAGCCGTGGTGGAAGTTGAAATGGAAGACGTGCCATATACTAAACAAGGAGCAGAAATTGTGGAACATCGACTACAGGACGACACGACTTAGGATCTGGCCGTGGTTGAAGCCGTGGCACACACTGGACACGGATGAAGAATTGTAGATTATCCACAGGGGAAGGCACGGCTTGACATCTGGCCATGGTGGAAGACGTGGCACACACTGGACACGGAAGATGATATGTGAATTATACGCAGAGGAAGGCACGACTTGACCCACGACCATGTTGTAGGGCGTGCCAGGCGGACGATTATTCACTTCTCGAGATTTACATAAAAAAGGAAAGATATTTTTGTATCTTGCTAGCAAAAGATCATCTGCCATTCCCTTAACAATATAAATAGAACTAACCCTAAGGAGTTTTTATCATCTTGGAGATAAGAAGGAAGGAAGGAGGCAGAGCAAGGAAACCGGGAACAGAGGCTTATCATGTTTTTACTTTTAATTTTCGTTTTGATGATGAACTTGTGTAGCTAAGCAGATTTTCTAGCTAAAGGGTTATTGAAGTTTAATTCTCCACGAATTGTGAGATCTAATTGATTTGTCTTTAATCTATTCTTTGTTTTTGGATTTTCATATATCTTCTGAACGTTTTGTCAATATTATCTTTGTTGATTGGTATGAATTAGAGCTCTTCTACTTAATTAGCAAGTTAATATATTGTCAATTAGCACGTCAAATCAATAATTGTTTGATAGTTCTAGTCTAAGTGACACAATAACATGTTTGATTATAAAATAGATGATCGAATTCATGTTATGGAGATGTATGATCTTGTTTAAATAGGTTATCTTATAATCTACTGGCATGAATTGGTGGTCTCTCTTGTTTTTAATGCTATTGATAGATTAAATCCTAAGAGCTTGTTTAGGGTTGTCTAATGGATAAGAGAAAAAAATCAAAGAGCTTGTTTTGATTATTGAGGAAGTAAGGAGAGATAAGTTGTTAGAGCTTGTTAATAACCATAACCAGTTTATCTAGAAATAAGAATAGAAAACATTTGCATTGATGATCAATTCCTCGAATTAAATTGTCTTGATTCCTTTGGCTAGGCTTTTATTAATATTTGATTTTATTATCTTGTTTCAATATTATTTTGATCCACAAACAAAGCCCCCCATTTTTCTTTTCCTCTTTATTCTCTTTGAATAGAAATATATTTAACTAATCCCTATGGATACGACCCTACTCACTGTTATACGCAAATCATATCATTGTTTAGGAGTAGGTTTTTATTTTTATTGGATTCGACACCCATTAGGGGTGTAAGGGTTTGAGGGCTCGAGGCTTAAGTTTTGAGTTTTGGGATTTGGGTTTTAGGTTCGGGTTTTGGTTTCATGTTTCGCATTTTGAGTTTTAGGGCTCTAGATTTAATGTTTTAGTTTTGGGGTTTTATGTTTTAGCTTTGGGTTTAGGGCTTATGGTTTAAGTTCGGGGTTTAGGGTTTAGGGTTAAGTTTCATGTTTTATGATTTAAGGTTTAAGGCTTTGATTTTAGAGTATGAGGGTTTTAGGGCTTAGCTTTTGGGGTTCATAGTTCCCAACTCAAGGTTTTAGGTTTTATGTTTTGGGTTTGGGATTCGGGTTTTGGAGATTAGGGTTTATGTATTCATGTTAAAGGTTTGAAGTTTTAGGTTTAGTGTTTAGGGTTTGGGGTTTCAAGGTTTAGGGTTGTAGTATAAGTTTAAGGTTTTGAATGTGAAAGTTTGTAAGCTTAGGTTTTAAGGTTTGAGTTCAAGCTTTGGGGTTTGGGACTTAGGGTCTGGGGTTTTAGTTTCAAGGTTAGGGTTTTGGCTCAAAGTTATAGGGTTTATATTTCATGTTTAGGTTAGGTTTTTAAGGTTTAAGGTTTAAGGATTTATGCTTGGGGTTTAAGATTTTAGGTTCAGGTTTAGGGGTTTAAGGTTCAAGGTCAATTTTTAGGTTTATGGTTTAGGTTCGTGTTTAGCAACCAGGTTTACAGTTCAAGGTTTAGGTTTTAAGGTTCATGGTTTTAGGTTTTGGGTCTGTGTTTGAGGTACTAAGGTTAAAGGGTTTGAGGTTCAAGGTTTTAGGTTTTGAGTTTAGGTTTAATGCTAGGCATTTATGGTTTTGGTGTTAGGATTTAGGTTTGAGGTTTAGGGTTTTGGGTTAGGGGCTTAGGGCTTGAGGTTTCAGGTTTAATGTTTGAGGTTTGGGGTTTGATTTTTAGGTTTTGAAGTTAGGTTTTAGTTTTCAGGAATTGGGTTTGGGGTTTTAGATTCAAGGTTTAGGTATGAGATCCTAGGTTTGCTATTACATGTTAGGGGTTTATAGGTCGAGTTTAGGGTTCGAGGTTCGGGTTTTAAGGTTTAGGGTGTTAAGGTTCACAGATTCACATTTTGGGGTTTGGGGTTTATGTTTCATTGTTAAAGGTTTGGGGTTAGGTTTTGAGTAAGGGTTTGAGGTTTAGGGTCTAGAGTTTAATGTTTAGATTTAGTTTTCAATGTTCGATATTCATTATTCGAGGTTTTGGGTTTAGGGTTCAAGCTTTGAGGTAAGTGGATTTAAGGGTCTAGGTTTTTGGATTCACGTACGAGTTTTGAGGATTAGGGTTTGTGGTTTAAGGTTTTAGGATCAAGGTTAAGGTTTGAGTTTGAGGTTTAAGGGTTTTGGGTTTATTGTTCCATATTCTAGGTTTTAGGTTTTGGTTCAGGGTTTAAGTTTAAGGTATAGGGATCTATGTTTGAGGTTTAAGGTGTAAGGGTTTTAGGGCTTAAGGTTTGGGGTTTAGGCTCCAATTTGGTACTTGGCATACGAGTTTGCAATTTGGGGCTTGGGTTTTAAGGTTTATGGTTTTCGATTTTAAGTTTATGTTTAGGGTGCATGGGTTTATGGATTTCAGGTTTAAGGTTCAAGGTTTGAGTTTAGGGTTTGAGTTTCAGGGGGGTTAACATCGGGTTTTGACCTTACGATTTAGGGCTCAAGGTTTATGGTTTAGGTTTGGGGTTCAGGGTATAGGGTTTTCGATTAGAGGGTCAGGTTTAGGGTTTTGGTTTAATTTTCCATGTTAAGGGTTTATGGGTCTTATGTGGGGTTCTAGGTTTGGGGTTTGAGTTTTAGGTAATAGGGTTTCAGGTTTTAGTTTTCAAGTTTGAGGGTTCATGTTTCAATATTTATGGTTTTGGGTTTCTCGTTTTGTCTTCATGGTTCATGGTTTAGAGTTTAGAGTTTTGGTTTGAGGTTTAAGGTATGGTGTTTAAGGTTTTAGTTTAGGTTTTGTATCTTGGCTCATAGGTTTTAAGTTAGATGTTCAAGGTTTTAGGGTTTAGTTCATGTTTCGAGTATTAGATTTTAGGGTTTCAGATTTAAGGATCAAAGTTCGATAGTTTAAGGATCTAAGGATTAGGATTTAGGGTTTTATGTTTGGGTTCAAGGTTTAAGGTTTAGAGTTTTGGATTTAGGGCTCGAGGCTTAAGGTTTACTATTCAAGGTTGTGGTTTGGGGTTTAAGTTTAGGTTTCACTATTTTTGGTTTGGGTTTTGATGTTTAGGGTTTAAGGTTTGGCGTTCGTGGTTTGGTTTATGGCTCAAGATTCTTGGTTTTGTGTTAAGGGTTTATGTTTCGTGGTTTTAGGTTTAACGTTCAATGCTTAGGGTTTAAGGTTAGCAGTTCAAGGTTGTAGTTTAAATTTAGATTTGGGTTTTGGGGTTTATGGTTCAAAGTTTAAAGGTCGAGTTTCGGTGTTAATAAGTGAGGTTAAATTTTATGGTTCAATGTTTTCAGTTCAGGGTTTAGGGTTTGGTGTTTTAGGCTCAAGGTTTGGGATTCGGTTTATAAGGTTATGGGTTTAAGGCTCCTAACTTCATTATTTGGGGCTGAGTGTTAAAGTTTTAAGTTTAAAGATTTGAGGTTTGTGTTTTGTTCTTTTAGGATCAAGTTTTGGTTTAGGTTTGGGGTTCAGATTACGGTTTCAAGCTTTAAGATTTAGGGTTTGGGTTTAGGGCTTTGGTTTAGGTATTAGGTTTTTAGCTTCAAGGTTCAAGATTTAGGGTTCTATGTTTACGGTTTAGGGTTGAAGCTTCAGTTATGGTTTTGGTTTAGCTTTCAAGTTTTAGGTTTCCATTTTAGGGTTTGGTTTTCCAATTATGGTTTTAAATTTTGGTATTTGGGTTTAAGGTTCGAGGTTCAATGTTTAGAGTTCAGGGATCAAGCCTTAGGTTTTGACTTTGGGGTTTACGATTTATGTTCGAGGTTTTGGATTTGGTAATTTGGTTTAGAGCTTGAGGTTCAAGTTTTGGGGTTTTAGGTTTAGGGATTAATGTTCAAGATTCTAGGCTTAAGGTTCTAGTTTAGAGGATTGGGTTTTAAGGCTTGATTTTTGGGCTTAACTTTTAAGGTTTTAGGTTTAGATTCAAAGTTAAGCATAAGTTATTTGAGGCTCTAAGTTTAGGGAATAGAGTTTAAGGTTTAAGGTTCCATGTTTAGGGTTTAGGGATTAGGTTTGAGATTTGGGGTTCATAGTACTGTGTTTAAGGTTATCTATAAGCCTTAAAACTTAATCCTTAAACCCTATAGCAGAACCTTGAACACTAAACCCAAACCCAAAATCCTGAGCCCAAAACTTTGAATCCCAAACCCTAAACATTGGACTAAAAAAGCTAATAAAACTTGAACTTGAAGCCTAAACCCTAAACTCAAATCCCAGAACTGTGAACCTAACTTTAAACTTCGTCTTTTAAATACAAAACCTTAAAATATAAATAGAGACCTTAGAAATTAGAAACCTAAACCTAGACATTGAACCTTAAACCTAAAACTTGGAAATTTGATTCCTGAAACTTGAAACATCAAACCTTAAAACCCGAACCCTATTTTTAGAACCCTAAACCTAAAGTAACCCTTAACCCAAAATTCGAACCCTAATCCCTAAACCTCGAACATTAAACTTGGAAACCCAAAACCTAAACTTGACCCTAAGCACTAAAATTAGAATCTCATACCTGAACCCTTGGCCTAAAACCTAGACCCTAAACCATGAACCTCAAACCTTGAAACCTAAAGCCTAAATGCTAAACCCTAAACCTTTAGTGTAAACTTTAATTTTTGAACCTGGACTTAAAACCATGAAACTTGTACTTAGATCCTGGATCTTAAACCCCAAACACTAAACCTAAAGACCTAAAATTTGACACCTAAAACTTGAAAGCTAAACCTGAAATCTAGAACTTAAATCGGGACCTTGAACCTCCTATCATGAACATCGAACTTGGAAACTTAAACATCAATTAAGAAACTTGAAGCCTAAATTTAAATGCCAAATCCAAAACCTTAAACCCTTAAAGTTAAACCTAAAGCCTCGACACTTGAAATATCAAGCCTTGAACACTTAATTGGAAACTCAAACTTGAACTTGAACCCAAAACCCAACCTAAACTTGAACATATGACATTAACACTTGAACCCCAAACCTAAAGCTTAAACTCAAACCTCGAACCCTAAACCATGAACCTCGAACTTGAACTTGGATTGAAGGACTTTAAACCTAAACCTAATAACTTTAAATCCTAAACTCAAACCTTGAACCCCAAATTTAAACCCAAGACATTAAACCCTCTTATCTTAAGCTTTGAATGATAAACAATGGACCCCAAACCTTAAACCTCGAACTTGAACATAGTTACTTAAATAATGAGCTTAAACCCTTGCACACCAAACCCAGAAAACCCAAAAACCCTAAAATCTAAAATAATGAACCTTGAACCTCGACCTTAAACCCCAAGCCTGAAACCTCAACCTTAAACCTTGTACCTTAAACATTGAACTAGGAAACTTAAACATCAATGTTAGGAGATTGAAACTTGAAATCGAATGCTAAACCTTGAACATTAAACCTGGAAATTCAAATGTTGAGCCTTAAAATGCTGAACCCCAAAAATCCAAAACCTAAACTTAGATTCTCAAACCTTAGACCCTAAACCTAGAACCTATAACATAAAACCCCAAACCCCGAAACTCATGTTCTAAAGCTTGAAACCTTAAGTCTTGAAACCTGAAATCCAAACCCAAGCATAAAGCATAAACTTTAAACTTTAAACTTGGAGCCCTGAACTTGAAACCTTAAAACACAAAACCTAAAGCTGAACTAGAACAAGGAACTTAAACCTTCAAACCTAAACCCCAAACATAGATCCTTGAACCCCACTCTTGAAAAGTTAAACCCAAAACCTTAAACCATAAACCTAATGCCCTAAATGATGAACCTTGAACTTGGAATCTTGAACTATAAAAACTAAAGCCCAAACCTAGAAATAATGAAACTTAAACATGAGCACGGACCCCAAACTTAAAAACCCAAAACCTTAACCAAAGCTTATACCTCGAACCCCTAACCTTGGTATCCTAAATGTGGGAACCAAAAACCAAAAACTTAAACCTCAAACCCTCAACCTCAAACTTGTGCCTAAAACACTGAACCTAGGAACCTAAAGTTAAACTCAAAGCCCTACACTGAGTACCCTTTACTTTGAAGCTTAAACCCCAACATAGAACCATGAAACGTAAACCTAAAACTTGAAACCTCGAACCATGAACCCTAATACCTTAAAGCTTGACCCTTAAATCTTTATTATTAAACTTGGAAACTTAAAACCTAGGCCAAATATGAACCTAAAACCTAAAACCCTAAACCACAAACCTTAAACCTAGAATCTTAAACTTGAAACCCAAACCTCAGACTTGAACCTCCAACATTGAATCTTGTACCTCAAACTTTAAACCTTGATCCCCAAATCATGGACCTTAGAACCTTGAACCTCAAGCTATAAGCCCCTAAAAATTAAACCTTAAACATCAAACCTCAAACCTAGAATTAGGAATCCCAATACCTAAAACTCGATACTTGAGCTGTATACTTCAAACCCTAAAACTCACACCTAAAACCTTAAAGCTTAAGCCTCAAAAATCAAATCTCAAATTCCCAACCTTAATCCCTTAATGGTTAAGTGCTAACTTTAGTGTTCTAAGTACATCGTTGGGGGAGCAAGGGTTTTGGCTCAAGTGTAGTTTTTTATTTTTAAGGTTTGAAGTTTAAGGTTTGAGTTTATATTTCAAGGTATTGGGTTTAGGGTAAGGTTCGGGCTATGGGTTTGGTGCTCGAATTTGGTTTTTGGGGTTTGCAAATTTAGTTGAGGGATCAAGTTTTAGGGTTTTATGTTCGAGGTTTAAGGATAGAGTTTAGGGTTTTAAGTTTAGGTTTGGGTTATGAGGTTTTGGGATCAATGATTCACGTTTGGGGCTGGGGTTTAAAGCTAAAAATTTAAGGTTTAGGTTTAGGGCTTAAAGTTTAGGTTTGGGTTTTGGGTTTTGAGGTTTAGGGTTTGGGGTTTTGGATTTAGGGCTTGGGGTGTGAGCACTTTAGGGCTTAAAGGTAGGGTTTAAGTTTTGAGTTTCAAGGTTTAGGGTTTCCAAATTTATCATTCTAGGTTAAACCTTAAGAATTGAGGTTTAGGGTTTAAGCTTGGGTTAAGGATTTAGGTTGTATGCACCTATGTTAGGGGTTTAAGGTTTGGGGTTCAAAGTTTGGGTTTAGAGATTCAAGTTTAATGTTCTATATTAGGTGTTTGTAGGCTGGGTTAGGGGTTCGAGGTTTAGGCTTTAGGTTTCCTCTTTCATGGCATTGGGGTTTTAGGTTTAGGGTTCAAAGTTTGGTTTTTGGGTTTTGGTGTTCATGGTTTAAGGTTTTGGCTTTGAGGGGTACAAAGTTAGTGGTTTAGTGTTTTGGATTAGGGTTAGGGATTAGGGTTTAAGGTTTATTATTTAAGGTTTTGGTTCGAGATTTGGTTTTTGTTTATGGGTTTTAGAGTTTAAGGTTCTAAATGTAGGGATTGGGGTCAAATAGTATAGGGGTTCAATGTTTGTGTTTGGGGTTCAGGATTAGAGAGTCAAGGTTTCATGTTTAGGGATTATGTTCGGGGTTTAGCATTTAGGGATCAAAGATTAGTGGTTTCAGGTTTCAATGTTTGAAGTTCACGGTTTGAGGTTCAAGGTTTAAGTTTTAGTTTTTATGTTTGAGAATTTAGGGCTTTGTGTTCAAGGTTTAGTGTTTGAGGCTTGTTGTCTAAGGTTTAGAGTTTTGGTTGTGTTAGGGTTTAGGTTTTAGGATTTAGATTTTAGGGTTTAAGATTTAAGGTTTGGGTTTTATATTTAAGATTTTAGGTTCAAGGTTCAGGGCCAAGGTTCGCGTTCTAAATTTTAAGTTCGTGGCTTAGGGTTTAGAGTTTAGGTTCAAGTTTTGGTGCTCTAGATTCAATGTTCAGTGTTAAGGGTTTAAGGTTTAGGATTTTGGGTATGAGGTTTAAACTTCAGGTTTTAAAGTTAGAGTTTAGCTTTCTGATTTCAATTTTCGATTTTTGAGGCTTGAGGTTTTGTTAAGGTTTTGTGGTTTAGTTTTTAGTATTCATGTGGTTCAATGTTGAGGCTTAATGTTTGACTTCTAGTTTGAGTTTAGGTTTTTGGTTTTGAGGTTCAAGGTTTTGGAGTTTTAGATTATGAATTTGGTTTGGGGTATGGGATTCTAGTATCGAGGATTGACACTTCGGTTTCAAGGTTTAAGGTACTATAATTAAGGTTTAACATTTAAAGTTCTTAGTATACTATTTAAGGTTTGAGGTTCAAGGCTTAATTATCATGGTTTGTGGTTTAGGGTTTGAAATTTTGGGTTTGAAGTTTAGGGTATAGGATTCTAGTGTCAGGTTTAGGGTTCTAAGTGTGGGGCTCGAGTTTCAAGGTATAAGGTTCGATAATCAGGGTTTGACATTTAAAGTTCGAGGTACATTTTTCGTGGTTAGGGTTCAGGGTTCAAATTTCATAGCTTGTGCTCTAGGGTTTAAAATTTTAGTTTTGGGGTTTAGAGTTTGGATTTTGAGTTATGAGGTTTAGGGTTCCTCATTTGAGGTCCAGGTTTAAGTTTTTCAGCCCTGAACCCTTATGTCAAACTTCATACTGATACAAAATCGGTTTGCTCTGATACCAAACTGATACGAATTACGCCAACGTGTGACGAAACCCAATACTAATACGTTCGGAATTTGTTACCTAAGATGCTAAACACACTCAAGTGGAAACCGCGACCCGTTGCCTATAAGTGAGACAAGAACCTTGGTATAATATGAAGACGCCACAATCGGGATGAAAGACTAATTGATAAGTCGGGATGAACGCCACGGAATAAAAATCCGATAAGTTCTAGATTAGTTCTTTAAAGAACCAAGAGAGGAATTCTCTCAAAAGTGTTTTTTTCAAACTTCAATGTTGTATGTTCTATATTCTAAATGTTCTAAACCCTAGGAGCTTTATATTAAGGTTTACAATTCGTAACAATAAAGCCCCAAAATGACATAACTTCAATAAGTTGCGTAAAAATAACGAAACAGAGACATGAAGGCCGGCAGTGTTGGAATGAAGGCCGGCGGCCTTGAGCCGGCGTTGGATATATACACGGCCGTGTACTTTTAGACGTGTATCTTTCTGTGGATATTCTTGACACCATACACAGCCGTGCCTTTAAGCCGTGTATACGACCGTGTATGATTCTATGTAACCTCCAGACTCCTACACGGCCGTGCCTTGTAAAGATACGCCCTCCTCAACCCGTATCCGTTATGACTTGTACAAGAGCAAGGGCATTCCCATGGTTGTTCCAATCCTTTCCAACTTCATGATTGCTCCAATCCTTTCCGGCTTCGTGGACATCTTTTATCAACCCGTTAAGTGCTTCCTTGAATCGTTTTGCTCGATTTCTTGTGATCGGTCCAGGAGGCACTTCAAGAGGATCCACATTCCATCTTCCGGCTTAGCTCCCATCATGGATCTCATCATTCCCTCCTCTTGAAAAGGATTTGTCCTCAAATCATCACCTACATCAAAAGGACTCAGATTAGTAACATTAAACGTATCACTTACTTGATACTCACCTGGCAAATCTATCTTATATGCATTATCATTGATGTGCTCAAGAATTTGAAATGGTCTATTGCCTCTAGGAAGTAGTTTAGATCGATGCTGCATAGGAAACCGCTCTTTGCGCATGTGAACCCAAACCCAGTCTCCAGGTTCAAAGACAGCTTGTCGACGACCCTTGTTGGCTTGTTTCATGTACTGCTCTGTTCTTCACTCAATGTTTAGCCTTGCCTTCTCATGGATCTGTTTAACAAATTCTTCTTTCTTCTTGCCATTTAGATTAACATACTCAGAAATAGGCAAAGGTGATAAATCCAAAGGAGTTAGTGGATTAAAACCATATACAATTTCAAAAGGAGTAAACTTGGTAGCAGAATGCATTGTACGATTATAGGCAAATTCAACATGCGGCAAACAATCCTCCCAACTTTTAATGTTCTTTTTAATGATAACCCTCAACAAAGTAGATAAGGTTTGATTTACTACCTCAATTTGACCATCAGTCTATGGATGACAAGTAGTAGAGAACAATGACTTAGTTCCTAACTTAGCCTACAAGGTCTTCCAGAAGTAGCTCAAGAACTTAGCATCTCTATCTGAAACGATTGTTCTAGGCATACCATGTAATCTCACAACTTCCCTAAAGAACAAATTGGCAATATTGCAAGCATCATCTATTTCGTGACAAGGAATGAAATGTGTCATCTTAGAGAGTCTATCCACAACTACAAAAATAGAATCTCGACCATGTCTAGACCTGGGTAATCCTAACACAAAATCTATGGAAATATCTACCCAAGGCTCATGAGGAATGGGAAGTGGGGTATAAAGCCCTTGAGGTTGGACTTTAGATTTTGCTTGCTTACACGTAACACATCGCTCACAAATCCTCTCAACATCTCGTTTCATGTGAGGCCAATAGAAGTGTTCCTACAATACCCCTAAGGTTTTAGCTACTCCAAAATGTCCCATTAAACCTCCTCCATGAGACTCCCTCACTAATAATTCTCTTAAAGAACAATTTAGAATGCATAGTTTACTCTCCCTAAAAAAGAATCCTTCATGTTTATAAAATTTACTATGACCACTCTTATCACAATGCACATACTCTTCACAAAAATCTCGATCAGCAGCAACGACATTCACAATTCCTTAATGTGCTCAAAACCAAGCAGTCTAGAACTAAGAGTAGAGATAAGAGCATACCTTCTAGAAAGTGCATCAGCAACGACATTCTCTTTACCTTGCTTATAGTGGATGGCATATGGAAATGTTTTGATGAACTCCACCCAACGAGCATGCCTTTTGTTTAGCTTATGTTGCCCCTTCAAGTACTTCAAGGATTCATCATCAGCGTGGATCACGAACTCTTTTAGCCAAAGATAGTGTTGCCAAGTCTCTAGTGCTCGAACTAGTGCATATAACTCCTTGTCATAAGTAGGGTAGTTCAAGGTTGCCCCACTTAGCTTCTCGCTAAAGAATGTAATTGGTCTTCTTTCCTGCATGAGCACTACTCCAATACCTAATCCTGAAGCATCACACTCAATTTCAAACGTTTTAGCAAAATTAGGTAAAGCAAGTAATGGCGCCAGAGTCAGCTTATTTTTAAGCGTCTGAAAGGCCTTCTCTTGTTGCTCTCCCCATCTGAACCCCACGTTCTTCTTGGTTACCTCAGTAAGTGGTGCTGCAATGGTGCTGAAATCCTTCACAAATCTCTTGTAAAAGCTCGCTAGTCCATGGAAACTCCGCACATTACTTACATTAGTTGGACTAAGCCATTCTTGGATCGCACGAATCTTTTCTTCCTCAACCTGTATTCCCTATGCACTAACAACAAAACCAAGAAACACAAGTTTGTCTATGCAAAAAGTGCACTTCTTGAGGTTAGCATATAATTGCTCCTTTCGAAGCACTTCTAAAACATCCCTCAAGTGAGATATATGGTCTTCCAAACTCTTGCTGTAAATGAGGATATCATCAAAATAGACAACCACAAATTTGCCAATAAAAGTCCTCAAAACATGGTTCATAAGTCTCATGAAAGTACTAGGTGCGTTAGTTAAACCAAAAGGCATTACTAACTATTCATACAATCTATATTTCGTTTTGAATGCGGCTTTCCATTCATCACCTTCTTTCATTCTAATTTGGTGATATCCACTTTTCAGATCAATTTTGGAAAAGACATTAGACCCATGTAACTCATCTAACATGTCATCTAAGCGAGGAATGGGATGACGATACTTTTACCGTGATGTTGTTGATGGCGCGGCAGTCAACACACATTCTCCATGACCCATCCTTCTTAGGCACCAAAATCACAGGCACTGCACATGGACTCATGCTTTCTCTCACGTACCCCTTTTCCATTAATTCATCGACCTGCCTTTGGAGTTCCTTTGTCTCCTCTGGAATGCTCCTATAAGCTGGTTTGTTTGGAATCGATGCTCTGGGTACAAGGTCAATCTGATGCTCAATACCATGAATAGGTGGTAAACCCTTTCGAATCTCCTCAGGGAAGACATCTTTAAAGTCCTACACAATAGACACAACCACACTAGGCAAAGTGATGTGCTTAAACACACTTGAAAGCACAATCAAAAGACTTAAGAAAAACTATCTCAAGTCAAGGCAAAATCGGATCCACAAAGAGGCACTTTTCACATGAACCCTAAAGAAGATATGATTAAATCCAAATATCCAAAGATGTAATTATAATACCACAATCATAATATCTTCTAACAACACCCTAATCTCATATAAATGATAAATCTATTTTAACTCTTATAATTGGAGATGATTAAGTCAATTTTTGAGATAATTGGGCGTGAAAATATAAGATTATGATGCTTAATTGATTTATATTTCATGTTCAGGTGTGGAAAAGGAAGATTTGATGAAAAGTATTTAAATTCAAGACGAATTGGAGATAAAAGCAAGTAAAAAGGGAATGCTTTGAAGAAAGGAAGTTACACGGTTTTACAAACGGCCGTGTGAAGGAATCAGGAGACTACATGGTTAGGATACACGTTCGTGTATACGACCGTGTATCAGCGTGGAAGAGTTTATAGGACAGATCAGTACACAGTTGGAATACACACCCGTGTAACCTAACCGGGCATAGGAACACATTGAGGAGGACACACGGTTGAGTTACACACCCGTGTAATCAACCGTATACAAAGAACAAAGAAGACAGAGGCATACACGGCTATTACAAACGGCCGTGTGGGATATACACGCCCAGAGTTCACTGAGTCAGAAAGATACACGGTTTATATACATGCCCGTGTAGTATGACCATGTGTCTATTGAAGGAAGGATATCTTCAAATCGATTTTAAATCTTTCGTCCAATTTTGAAGGATATCTTCTACACGCCAGAGAGGAAGCTACCCTAAGTATAAATAGTCGTCTTAGAAGAGAGAGAAAGAAGTTTTTTAGGAGGGAGAAAACACGTACTGGAATTTTGGGAGAACAATAGCAGCCAAAGGAATTTTCGAGCTTTAATTCTAGAAGGGTTTCACACATGGATTTGATTATTTCGTTTTGTTATTATTTGAGAACCATGTGTAGCTAATTATATCTTACCCGAATCTTACGAAAGTCTGATTACTATGTAACATTGAGTTTATTGAAAATTAATGACGATTGAGCATCTCTAATTTCATCCATGTTATTTATTATATATTGTTGATTTGATGTTTGGCCAGCATTAGATTACATTGATTCGGATAAGTTGATTGGAAAATCTCTTGTTTGAATAGATCATACATCGGATGAAAGGGCTTGTATGCAATCTAGGATAGAAAGAATAAGTTTTCCGTATTAGATTGAATATAATGATTTAATCTAATTGAAGGTTGTGGTATAGTCATGCAATTCTGATTGTTGTTAATAAAAGAGGGATCTTTGTTAATACGGTTAGAATTAGGAGTTAGTGATTTTGGAAGAAACATTAACTTAGTGTTAGATGCCCCGCGGATCAGAGATAATCAGTATTCATTAATTAGTTTTCTAAGAATTGAAGTTGCATAGTAATTAGATGAGTAATAAGAGTGAGGTACGCGTTGGAACATTGAATTTGATAATTTAACTTATTGTTTGATATTCATTGATTTCATTTCTATTAGATAATTTAGTTTAATTTAGATAATTTGGTTAAATCCATTCACCTCGAAATTGTGCGTTAGATAGTCAATTTGAGGTTAGTATTAGTACTTGCTAATCCTTGAGGAGACGATACCTGAACTCAACTCTATACTATTGTAAATCGATAGGTGCACTTGCCTAATTGATCGCAAGGAAGAGTCGGAGTAAAAAGGATTTTAATTTGTATGATTGCGATATATTCAATAAGTTTTTTGGCGCCGCTGCCGGGGATCGGCGATATTAAGAACACTAAACGCTGACTAATCTGACCATTTCTTCTCTTATCATTTGTTATCCTTGGTTTTGCTTTCTTATAAGGGAACTAATTAAATTGGTTTTCTTTGCAGTTTATGATAAGGAGTTCTTCTTCTAAACTCCTTGAATTCGACCCAGAGATTGATCGGACAGTCAGAAGGAAATTAAAGAGTGCTGAACCTGCTGTGATGAAGAGGAATTGCTGCTGAGGCGAGAGTGAAAATTTCAGTAGATAAGAACAATCAATCAGTGAACAGCAGCGAATCTCATATTGAAGTAATGGCGGATGAAACGTAGGACAATGGTTCAGTACGCTAGGCCTACTTTGGGTAGTACCGGATCATGTATAGTGATGCCTACAATAGAGGCCAACAACTTTAAAGTCAAGGCCTCTACAATGAATATGATCCACAATCAATGCCAATTTGATGGATTACCTGACGAGGACCCCCATGCTCATAATTCAGATGTTCTTAAACATCTGTGTTACCGTTAAACGGAACGGGGTGTCCGATGAGGCACTAAAGTTGCGTCTGTTTCCTTTCACTTTGAGAGGAAAAGCGAGGCAGTGGTTCAGTTCTTTGGACCAGAACTCTATCACGACTTGGACCCAGCTGGCGGAAACATTTTTGGACTATTACTTTCCGCCTTCTAAAATTTGCCAGGTTTGAGGAATGATATCACATCGTTCCTTCAGTTGGAAAATGAGCCACTCCATGAAGCTTGGTTGCGATTTAAGGACTTGCTTAGGCGGTGCCCACACCACCAAATGCCTAACTGGTTGCAAGCCTCAACTTTCTATAATGGGCTTGACTATCCGACGCGACAAACCATCGATGCTGCTGCTGGTGGCACACTTGATGTCAAGACTCCTGAAGAGACTTTATAATTGTTTGAGAACATGGCTAAGAAACAACCATCAATGGAGAAACACCAGAGTAAGACCGAGAGTGGCAGGTTTTTCATGAAGTGGATATGATGACCACCATTGCGGCAAAGGTCGATGCTCTAACTAGAAAGGTCGATGGGATGGCGATATCTGCACCACCCCTATATTCATCAACCAATTCATCAGCTGATTTCATGGCTCAAGGGACTACAGAGCAGATTGATTATGTAGAAAACCCTACAAGGCCTTAGAACAACCATTACAGTAACACCTATAATCCGAGTTGGTGCAATCACCCCAATTTTTCATGGGGTAATCAACAAATCCCTCGGGGCAATGCACCTACATCGAGATTCCAAAGGCCACCTCCACCACGTCTCCCAGAAAAGAAGTCCAATCTAGAGGACATGATCTCCGTGTTCATCCAAACATCCGAGCAACGCCAACAATCCACAGAGGTGATACGCTCAGAACGTATATATAAAATGGGAGCGTAAATTGCAGCAAGTGCACTGGTCGTATCAAGTAATAGAGTGGTGAAAAGTAAGGTTGTCGATCCCTCGAGGAACTAATAAGAGTACTAGATTTATGGAAATTCTTATCAATATCTAGGTGATTAAAAAAGGGGTTTTGAAATGTCTAATCTAAAAATTTAACTTAAAGCAACAAGCAGAATTTTATGAAGAATATATCAATTATGAACAAGGGAAATTAGAATTCACCCTAGATTCGTTAATCAAACTCTACCATGTTATATCAACTAGTGGTTATAAGGTTATTCAAGTGAGTTAAGAAAAATCCCTTTTTTAGGGATGTTAACCTTAAATCAATTAGTCGGCTTCCGCATCTCCAATTAACCAAGGAATCAAAATTATGTTCATACACCTCCCGATGCTACAAACAACTAATGCCCTAAATCAATTAACCCTAATCCCTTAGTGATTAATTAACAAGAAACATTGCATGCGCCCTCCATAAACTCTAATTAAACCAATTATCGCAACTCCCGTATTGATAATCAATCTAATTAAGAATTCCTAACAAATCCTAATCAACTCCCGTATCAAAAGGATTTCTAACAATTATAATCAAAGACCAATTATAATTGAAATCAAAGGAATTGCAATCATGAATAATCCTAATAATTCCTAAACATATAACATGGCTACAATTATCCTTTTAACATTCTAGAGTTTCATCCAATTTCCCATAAGGATGATTTAGAACATTATAGTATGAGTTGCATAAAAACAATTGAAATAAAGAGGTGTAATGGAATTCATATTGAACAACAAGAATAAACTAATAAATGGCATAAAAGAAAATAAAGTAAATGAAACAATTGTTATAATCTTTAAGAGTTTGTAGAACTTCAATCTTCCAAAATGACTCCTTGAATTCTTCAATGAAAGCAAACTTCAGCAAAATGACATTCTTTCTTCAAACAAAACTTTGGAAAAATCTAAAGTTCCTAAGGGAATTCTAATGATTCAAAAGAAATACAAATGATGCTAAAACAAAGAAGAAAACAAAGGATGCTAAACAAAAGATGCTAAGTAAAAGGGATTCTAAAACAAAAGGGATGCTTCCAAGGTTCACACAAGGGCCTATTTATAGATCCAAAGAGGAGGGGGATAAGGTTGATCTGATGAGGATTTGAGTCAGCAAATTAATTAAGATACGATTTTGGAGAGATTTTCGCAATGGATATCCGGGGAGTAAATGAAGGCCGGCTCAAGGCCGGTTCAAGGCCGGCGTCCTTGAATGAAGGCCGGCTTTAAGGCCGGCGGCTTTAATGCTTTTTAAGGTCGGTTCAAGGCCGGCCAAGGCCGGCGGCCTTCAGTGCAATCCTCCGCTCACTTCTTCAATTTTGTGAAAAACTCCTCCAATTAACTTGTAATTAACTTTTGGGTCCTCAAAACCTGTAATTTTCACAATAAACACCATTAAGTATCATTTCTTTATATTTTCTTATAATATTGAAATAAATTTAATATAAGTCCAAAAGAAAATATAAGTATAATGTGATCTTATCAACATCCCTACACTTGAACTTTGCTTGTCCTCAAGCAAATAATTGATTTAAACAAGAGAAATCCATCATTGAACTTCTGGTGCCCATTGTTCTGACCATGCTGAAATTTTGTAACTAGTATATCTAGTTGAAATTTAGTAGTTAATCTAAATACAACAGATTTTTAATCCCAGTGTTTAACAATAGAAAACAATACTTAGTCCATAAGGAAAAACATTCATTTAAACTTCATTGGTTATTAGCAAGTAACATCTCCCTCAATTTTACTTCTCTAAACAAGATAACAAGGAGTGAAAGCATATGGTATCCATTTTTTCCCTAGAATTTCTCCCTTTTTTTTTTTTTTTTGCCTTAATTGACAGCGGAGTGAGACTTCACTCTTCCGAGGAACCAAAGCTCGCCCATGTCAACCTGGTTTTCATTAAGGTACTAAATTTTTGCCTTTCCGCCCTTCTCGTTATTGTGAGTTCATTGAGTCGGCACATCTTAGGCTTATCGCCTAAGTGACCAGGTTTTAAAGGGACCCCTACGAACTCTTCCTCACACTAACATTTAAGATTGGATACTCTTAACTCACTTTCCTAAGTTATTGGAGTAAAGGCTCTTTTTTTTTATTATTATTATTAAGGGATCACTAAGTAAAATATTTCCTTTACCTCTTTCACTAGGTGTTAAGGTATTCTCAAAGAAATTTCAAGAGAAATTTATCCCAACCAATTTTTCCTTGAAGTAAACTTGCTTGTTTTTTCAACTTAAGGACTCAATCTCAAGTTCAAAGGCTAAACATAGGGTAAACCCCGTTCTCTAGAGATTTTACTATTAAATTTTAACTATGTAAACTAGTCACAACAGTTGGCGAGTAGGGCACCAATCTAAGTCAATTTCAGGATTTCATTGACGATAAACACTTAAGGACATAATAAAGCATGGGATTTGTAAGCTCATGATGTGTGCAATCATTACACTTTAACATTTATAATCCCTTCCCCATACTTAAATTGGACAATGTCCTCATTGTTCCTAATATGTCACAAAATTAAGGAAAAGAATGTCAATGCAGAAATTGAAATACTGGTACTTCCCTGGTGTAAAATTGTTCATCAGGAAGAAAATTCCTCCCAAAATGTTGTCATCCTTGGAGTGTCTTGAATGCACCGGCGGCTCTTATCCAGCCTTGAATTAGTTTTTTTTTTTTTTTGTAACGAAATTAAAACACTAGTGTATATACTTATTGAGCATGGGCTGCCTTCCATGAAGCGCTTAGTTTATAGTCACTAGCTCGACTTTTCCAGTTTAAGTTCTTGAATCTCCTAAATCCACAGTTGTGGCATTTCTATCAACATATTCCCCTTCCATATAATGTTTGAGAAGATAACCGTTTACTTTGAAAGTACGGTTGTCTTCTGCCTTCAACTCAACTGCACCATAAGGAAACACATTAACAATTTCAAATGGTCCAGACCATCGTGATTTCAACTTACCTGGGAACAGCTTTAATCGAGAGTTGTACAATAAAACTCTTTGACCAGGCAAAAACTCTCGTTGTAGGATGTTCTTATCATGCCATCGCTTTGCTCTCTCCTTGTAAATTCTCGCATTTTCATATGCTTCCTCTCATCTCGGCCATTTGATTCAATTGGAGCAACCGCTTTCACCTGCATCTTGCAACTCAAAGTTAAGGTATTTTATGGCCCAATATGCCTTGTGCTCAAGCTTACAGGAAGGTGACATGATTTACCATAAACAATCTTGTAGGGGGACATTCCAATAGGTGTTTTAAAAGCTGTTCTATAAGCCCACAATGCATCATCAAGTTTTAAAGACCAATCCTTTCGGGATGCATTGACAGTTTTTTCAAAGATGCGCTTTATTTCCCTGTTGGACACCTCAACCTGTCCACACGTTTGTGGATGATAAGGGGTGGCAATTTTGTGAGTAACTCCATATTTTAATAATAATTTCTCAAATTGCCTGTTACAAAAATGTGCTCCCCCATCACTTATTATAGCTCTAGGTACCCCAAATCTTGAAAATATATCTTTTTCAAAAATTTAATGACAACCCTGCTGTCATTAGTTTGTAGAGCAACTGCCTCTACCCATTTCGAAACATAATCAGCAGCTAAAAGAATATTTTTTTGAAAGATGAGGGAAAAGGACCCATAAAGTCGATTCCCCAAACGTCAAAAAGTTCAATTACAAGTATATTATTTTGTGGTAATTCATGTCTTCTTGAAATATTGCCAGTCCTTTGGCATTGAGCACAAGTCATAATGAAGTTCCTGCAATCATGAAACAAACTGGGCCAATAAAATCCGCAAGATAAAATTTTTGCCGCTGTTCTTTCTACCCCAAGTGACGTCCTGTTTCTTTGGAGTGACAGTGCTCTATTATGCTAAGCTGTTCAATTTTAGGCACACATCGTCTAATTACCTGGTCAGCACAGGATTTAAACAAATACAGCTCATCTCAAAAATAATACTTCACATCATGCAAAAATTTCTTTTTCTGTTGGAATGACAACCATATGGTATGATTTTGCTAACCAAGTAATTAACTATGTCGGCATACCAAGGTAATTCTTGGATGTCTATTGCATGCAAATGCTCATCAGGGAATTTTTCATTGATGGGTGGTTCTAAATAATCATATTCCAAACGTGATAAAATGATCACAACCACATTTTCACTTCCCTTTTTATCCTTAATTTCTAAGTCAAATTCTTGCAGCAATAGAATCCAACGAATTAACCTGGGTTTAGCATCAGCTTTAGCAAATAAATACTTAAGAGCGGCATGATCTGTGTATACTATTACTTTTAGAACCTATCAAGTAAGACCTAAACTTGTCACAAGCAAATATCACTGCTAATAGCTCTTTTTCTGTTGTGGCATAGTTTTTCTGGGCCTCGTTCAAGGTTCTACTTGCATAGTAATATAGCATGAAAGATCTTACCTCTTCTTTGCCCTAGTACTGCCCCCACGGCATAGTCACTAGCATCACACATCAGCTCAAATGGAAGCTCCCAATTTGGTGCAAACAATCACTGGTGCAGAGCTGAGCTTCTCCTTCAATATATTGAATGCCTGCAAACAATTTTCATTAAACACAAAAGCAGAATCTTTTCAAGTAAATTACACAGAGGTCTAGAGATTTTAGAGAAGTCCCTGATAAATCTCCTGTAGAAGCCAGCATGTCCTAAGAAGCTCCTAACTCCTTTTACTGAAGTGGGTGGTGGCAACTTCTCTATTACTTCCACTTTTGCCTTATCAACCTCAATTCCCTGCTTAGATACTTTGTGCCCTAAGACTATTCCCTCTCTTACCATGAAATGGCATTTTTTCCCAATTAAGAAGCAGATTAGTTTTCCTTGCATCTCTTAAGCACACATCCTAAATTTGTCAGACATGTTTTAAATGACTTCCCAAAAACAGAAAAATCATCCATGAATATTTCAATGAAATTTTCTATCATGTCAGAAAATATAGACATCATGCATCTTTGAAATGTAGCGGGTGCATTACAAAGACAAAGGGCATTCTCCTAAAAGCAAATGTGCCATAAGGACAAGTAAAGGTGGTTTTCTCTTGGTCCTCGGGTGCTATATGGATTTGATTGTAACCAGAATAACCATCTAAAAAGCAGTAATAATCATGCCCTGCAAGTTTTTCTAACATCTGATCTATAAAAGGGAGGGGGAAATGATCTTTGCGGTAGCATCATTCAGTTTTCTATAGTCTATACAGACTCTCCAACCAGTTACAGTGCGAGTGGGAATTAATTCATTTGCCTCATTTTGTACTACAATTCATACTACCCTTTTTTGGTACAACTTGGACAGGACTAACCATTTACTATCAGAAATTGGAAAAATAATGCCTGCATCAACAATTTTTTAAACACTTCTTTTTTTACAACTTCCTTAAGAGTTGGGTTAAGTCTTCTTTGTGGTTATACTGTAGGTTTACACTCAGCTTCAAGAAATTTTTCCCAAAGATACAAATTGAAGGGCTAATTCCCTTAATATCAGCAATGGTCCACCATAGCTTCCTTATGTTCTCTTAGAAAAATTCAAAAGTTGTTGCTCTTGATCACCTGTCAAAAAAGAAGGGAAATGATTATTGGCAAAGTATCATTTGTATTGGCAAAGTATCATTTGTTCCAAGATAAGCATACTTTAAATGACCAGGCAAAGGTTTAAGTTCAAGCACCGGGGGTTGTGTCAATGACGGCATCGATTTCTTCTCAGTGGTCCCAGCTCCTCATAGTGTCGAGTCTTGAATTCATAAACTTGTTCACACGTTCTTTGGGGTTCATCTTCATCATCACTCCAATCATCTAAATCCTAAGAACTGTACTCCATCGTGTCCACACTGCATTCTCTTCCATAACACAGAGGAAAGCTCATCAACACTATCAATAGTGTAGCAGGGTTTACAGTCATCAAATTTCTTTGTAGCCTCATACACATTAAAGTGACTTGTTCATCCATAACTCTTAAAGTAAGCTTACCTTGTTCCCATCAATTAAGGCTTTACCTGTTTCAAGGAATGGTCGCCAAGGACATGGGTCCCTTTACCTCCTCCATCTCCAAGACTATAAAGTCAACTGGGAAAAAAAAATTTACTACTTTCACTAACATTTTCCCAATCCCTCTTGGGTATTTGATGCTCCTATACAAGTTGCAAGGTAACATGATTCCCTTGCACTCTCCAAGCCCCAATTTTTTCCCAAAAAAAAAGATAAGGCATTTAAATTTATACTTCACCGAGTCATAAAACTTTTCAAAATGAAAATTTCCTATGTGCAAGGAACGTAAAACTCCCCTGATTTCCCTTTTTTTTTTTTGGCAAAATTAGGTACACATTCTGTAAGACATTGAAAAAATTTCCCTTTAAGCATCACTGGTTCATTCCCTTCAATCTTTCCCCTTTTTTGTGAGTAAATCCTTCAGAACCAGCATATGAGGCATTTTTGGAAGGCTTTTACAAAAGGAATGTTAATTTTCAATTTTTTTAAAACTTCTAAAAATTTAGCAAATTGTGAATCCAATTTTTGTTTCTTTAGCATTTCCCGGGAAAGGAATAGGAGGGAAATATGCTTTCACTTTTTTGGGGAATTTTGCTTTGGTTCCTCTTCCCTTTTTTTTCCCCTTATTTTTCTCTGGGTTAAAAACCCCTTTTCCCAAATTTTTTTCAAAAAAATTTTCCCTTTTCCAAATTCTTAGCATAATGGGCATTTACACCCCCTTTTGGTTTCTGCTCAGTATTGCTAGGTAAAGACCCAGGGGGGCTATTATTTCAACTTTTTGAGACTTTTGGGACTCACGTTTTTTCAAGATTCCTAATGGTGGTTTTTTTGATTTTGCAACTTTGTTCATTTTTTGCATATAACTTATCATGATTTTTTTCCATTTTAGACTTCCCCTTGCGAAAGGGGTTTTTATATTAAGATATTGTTGATGGGTTTATTATGATTAAGGAAACCTTGCTTTTGAAACCCCGGGGGTTTAAGTGCATTTTATCATTTCTCCATGAAAATTTTTGGATGATTAGGGCCACCCTGGATTTGGGGGTTTGAAAAAGGGTCCTTGTTTTTCCTTTTTGGGAAAATTTTGTTAAACAAAATTTACTTGCTCTCCATGGGATGAGGAGGAAAAGTTTCCAGAGGGGCACTCAAGATTTTGGTGTGGGCCTAAGCATAACTCAAAAAACAAAAAATTTTGATTAAAAAATTGAAAAAGGGGATAGGGGTGAGTTTACTTCCCGGGGCGGTAAGAGCAAAATCTGAGCTTTTAAAGGGGGCCCATATAAAGGGGCAGATGCCACTTTTAAAAAACTTACCTCTTTATGTTGCCAATTATGTGCACAAAGGCCATTTTCATCTATCAAAGCACTAGCCTCAATATTTTCTTACTCATTATTGAAAACCCCCGGGAAAGCACCCATCAAAACCCGAGATCTCAATGTGTCATCTAAACTGGATAGAATTTCTCAAAAAGGAGATTATTTTGGTAACCATGAGGGGGAAAATTTTTCCCAAAATTGCCTCTTTGAATCTTTCCCATGCTTCAAACAGTGATTTACCACAAAACTTCCCTAAATTTTTGGGTGAGGGTCATTTTTTAAAACCTAGCAGGTTCAAAGCTGGGGGAAAAAAAATCCCCCTTAAAAAAATTTAAAATGAAAGATCAACCCAAGTGGGTTACAGAGCTTGTGGCAATGAATTGAAAACCAAGCCTTAGCTTTTTCTTTTAAGTGAAAAGGGAAAAAAAGTTGTAACCTAATTACATCATCAGAAAACATTTTTCCCTTTTTTCCCACCCTGTTTTTTCAATATTGAAGAAATACTGAAAATATCTCTTTCAGGACTCTCATTTGGGATATCCTCCAAATTGTTTTTATTAAAACCATTTGAATGAGTGCTAGTTTTTTAACCGAAATTGTTAGCCTGAATTGGGCGGTTTTCTTTTGGGAGGGCAAGAAAAAACAGGGATTTTTTTTATTCCCGAAAATGGCCCTTCTAAAACCCAAAACCCTGAATCTGATTTTTGTTCTCGTCCCGCCATTTTTCTTTTTTCTTTCTTTTCTTTTTTTCTTCTTTTTTCTAATTTGTTGCAAAAGGGGCGTTCCCATCTCAAGATTAATTTTGGGAGAAGTTTTAGCACTTTTCTCTTGGCATAAAAAAAACCTTAAAAAGAATGGAAAAAAAATCACACAATGATAAAAAAAATTAAAAAAACAAAATAATTGTGCCTAAAATTTCCAATTTTAAAAATTAAAGAAATCTAATATCTATTAAATCCCCCCGGGAACGGGGGCCAAAAACTTTTATACGCTCAAAAACGTATATAAAAATGGGACGGGGGAATTGCAGGGAAGTGCACTGGTCGTATCAAGTAAAAGAGTTTTGAAAAAATAAGGTTTTTCGATCCCCCGAGGGAAATAATAGAGTACCTAGATCATGGAAAATTTTTTTCCCAAAATCTAGGTGATTAAAAAAAGGGGGTTTTTAAATGTCTAATCTAAATATTTAAATTTTAAAAACAACAAGGGAATTTTTAAAGAAGAAATTTTTAATTAAAGAACAAAGGGGAAAATTTGAATTCACCCCTAGATTCGTTAATCAAACTGCTCCTGTTAAAAATCAACTAGTGGTTAAAGGTTATTCAAATGAGTTTTAAAAAATCCCCTTTTTTTGGGATGGTTAAACCCTTTAAAACAATTAGTTTTTGGGTTCCGCGTCCCAAATTTAAAACCAAAAGGGAAACAAAATTATTTCATACAACTCCCCATGCTTTCAAACAACTAATGCCCTAAATCAATTAACCCTAATCCCCTTTGTGATTAATTAAAAAAGAAAAATTCATTGCGCCCTTCCCCTAAACTCTAATTTAAAACCCAAATTTTCCCCAACTTCCCGTAATTTTTAATCAATTTTAAATTTTAAAAATTTTCCCAACAAATCCTTAATCAACTCCCGTATCAAAAGGAATTTTTAACAAATTTTAATCAAAGACCAAATTTTAATTGAAATCAAAAAGGAATTTCAAACATGAATAATTTTCCCAAAAAAATTCCCCAAAATAAAAAAATGGCTACAAAATTTTCCTTTTAAACCCTTCTAGATTTCCCTTTCCCCAAATTTTTCCCCCCAAGGATGATTTAGAACATTTTAGTATTTAGTTTCATAAAAACAATTTTAAAAAAAGAGGTGTAATGGAATTCCAAATTTAAAAATTTAACAAAAAAGAATAAAATAATAAATGGCATAAAAAAAAAAAAAGTAAATGAAACAATTGTTTATAATCTTTAAGAGTTTGTAGAACTTCAATTTCCAAAAAGACCCCCCTTGAATTCCCTTTAATTGAAAGCAAACCTTTAGCAAAAAATTTTTTTTAAAATTTTTTTTCTTCAAACTAAACTTTGGAAAAATCTAAAGTTCCCAAGGGAATTCTAAAGATTCAAAAAAAAATAAAAATGATGCTAAAAAAAAAAAAAGAAAAAAAAAGGATGCTAAACAAAAGATGCTTTAAACAAAAAGGGGTTTTAAAACCAAAAAAGGGGGGCTTCCAAGGTTTTTACACAAGGGGCCTATTTTTAGATCCAAAGAGGAGTGGGGATAAGGTTGATCTGATGAGGAATTTGAGAGCAAGCAAATTAATTTAAGATAAATACTGTTTTGGAGAGATTTTCCGCAAAGGATAACCGGGAGTAATGAATTGGTGAGGAGGCCCGGCACCAAAGCCGGGTCACAAGGCCGCGGCCTTGAATGAAGGCCGTCTTTATAAGGCCGGCGGCTTTAATGCTTATTATATGGCCCCGGCTCAAAAAGGCCGGCCCAAGGCGGCGGCGGCCTTCAGTTGCAATACTCCGCTACACATACTTCTTCAAATTTGTGAAAAACTAACCCTCCAATTAACTTGTAATTAAACTTTTGGTTCCTCGAAAAAAACCTGTATTTTCACAATAAACACCTTAATTATCATTTCTATTTCGTTTATATTTTCTTATAAATATTGAAATAAATTTAAATATAATCCAAAAGAACTAATACTAAGTATAAATGTGATCTTAATCAATAGGCAAGCTCTAAGGAATCATGAGGGCAGTCCATATCATAACTTGGAACTTCAGTGGGTCAGATAGCACAAATTGCTTTCAGAAAGACACCGCACGGATCCCTTTTTGCCTAGAAACAACAACCGAACCTAATCTTCCGGGAACAGGTAAAGGCATGTGACTCTAAGGAGAGCGTAAGGAATTGCAATCTGGACACTATTGGAGTGAAAGGGGTTGCGCTGAAAAAGGGGTTGAAAAAGAAAGAAGAAGGGGGTGCTGAGAAGGAACCTTGGCTGAGGTAAGATCAAAGAGAAAGAGTGGTGTTCAAGGGAAAGTTAAAGCATCCATTGTTCATCTCAACAGCCATACAGCCTTGCCAATTCTTAATCCCGGGACGTTTGAAAAAGGATAAGACAAGATCCCCACATCGGTAAGTTTTCTAAACTTGTTTAAAAAAACAAATTACATTTCAACATATCTTTTGTGGAGGCTCTTTCGCAGATGCCCAGGTACGCGAATTTCCTGAAGGATTGCTCTCGAATAAGAAATAGGTTGAAGATATCTCTGACTAACAACTGCAGTATGTGGGGAGCTTAGTGTTCGGTCGATTTTGCAAAACCAGTTGCCCAAGAAGCTCAAGGATCCCGAGTAGTTTCACTAATCCAATGCTTAATAGGTGAACTACCGATGGAAGAGCTTTGGCGGATCCGGGGCGAGCATAAACCTGATGCCATACACATTGTTCAATGCAAACTAAACTTGGGAGAGCCAAAGCAAAAACGAGGATGATCTGGAATTGGTAGGATCGCTCGAAACAAGTTCCCTAGAGGAAATCATTTAGGACGACCTGGTTACGGTAGAAAACTTTATAATCTTCCCTGTTGATTTTGTAAATTCCATGATATTGAATGCAGATGTGGCAGGTCAATTCCCCACTGAATCTTAGGGAACGTACCATTTTTGGGCCACCTGCAGAAGTTTGATTGATGTGGCGGATGGAAGATATAGTTTTGAGAGTGGGGACAGGAATGACTAGTTGGTGAGAATCCCAGCAAGCAAATCCCAGCATCACTAAACAAAACTTGAACGCGCGCAGATACATGTTAGCTAATAGATTGTTGATGGGTTTCGAGTCCAACAAAAATAAAAAAACCTACTCCTAGACACTATATGATTTGCATATAGAGGTGATAGGGTCGTATCCGAATCCACAAACAGGATTAGGTAACGATTTTTCTATTTAAAGAGAATAAAAGGGAAAAGAAAAAATGGGGGTGGGTTTTGTTTGTGAATCAAAATAAAGCAAAAAAACAAGTAAGAAAATCGGATATTAATAAAAGCCAAGCCAAAGGATTCAAGAATAGTTTAATTTTAGGAATTGATCATATGATGCAAATGTTTTCTATTCTTATCCTCTATATAAACTAGTTAACAATTTATAACGTTAATTTAACCCAAGAACCAAGCTCTAACTAAACGAAACGACATATCTCTCCTTACTTTTCCACCTTCGATAACCTCAGATAAAGCGCTTTGATTAATGTCTTATTGATTAGACAACCCCTAGCAAGAAGGAACGCTTAGGATTTAATCTACCAATAGCATTAAAAAACTAGTAGAGACCACCATTCATGCCAGTAGATTATAAGAGATAACCTATTAAATATATGATCACAAACAAAGCCTCCATAATACCAAGAATTCGATCATCCCTTATACCAAAACATGTTATTGCGCACTCACTGATTAGGGAAATCAAAATTCCGACAAGACCTATCATAGAACAGAGAATTGATGGATTTCGAATCTTATCTTGCGATGAGGGCCCATTCGAGTCTGATCAAATGATTCAACCTTGTAGTTAATTATTATCTAACCCCCTCTTTTAACTTATTCAGAAATTGTATATTACCAACAGGTATGCTTATTTTTGGGGCTTCACAAGGCTATGGACAGAACTACTCACTAAGACTCAGCTTGTTGGTTATCTATGGACCGACCTAGAACAAACCGTGCGTGAGTTAGCGCCGAATAAATATAAAAAGAAAAAAAGAGTGTAATGGAAGAAGTAAAAAAAAAGTAAAAAAAAGAAAAAGATAAAGAGTGGAAAAAAGAAGAGATATAGAAGAAGAGTAATAGAATAAAAAGAAGTGGTGAAGGCAAAAATTAGTAAAAATAATAGAAATATGAATAAAAATTAAAATAAAGTAATCTCCCATGTAATCGCAGAAACTATCAAATGATAGAATTTATGAACAAGTATCTATAAGTATAGTAAAAAAAAATAAACCTTTTTTTTTGTAATTCCTACGATGCAATGGGGCTTAATCGACATAAAAGATCAATTAAATAGTCCTTTGTGGCTCCGGTGGCGACTTCGATCAACGCCTTATTGCTTCAAGTGCAGTCCCCATCGGAGGATTTATTTTTCACATGAATCTTTGGGGTACCTACATGAGATATATGGCACTATCTATAGTAAGAAGTGTTGGAAAAAGGTAATTCTTAGTATATAATTTCGAACAACTGTCGGTCATATTTCTCTTTTTCGAGAAATCGAAGAAGCTATACAAGGGTTTTGTCGAGCCTGCTCATACGGTACCTAATCATATGGTATCTAAGTTAAGTAATTCTATGACACCGGTGTAAAGTCCGGTCTCTCCAATTTTACCGGGACCACAGTTCCTGGATTTCTATGTGAATTAAGATCGAGAAAAGGAAGTTTTCCAATCATTGACTCAACTCATTGTCGAATTCCACTCAGCAGAAAATGGAGGTACTTATGGCAGAACGAGTCAATCTAGTCTTTCACAATAAAGTAATAGATGGAACTGCCATTAAAAGAGTTATTAGCAGATTAATAGATCACTTCGGAATGGCATATACATCACACATTCTGGATCAAGTAAAGACTCTGGGTTTCCAGCAAGCCACTGCTACATCCATTTCATTAGGGATTGATGATCTTTTAACGATACCTTCTAAGAGATGGTTAGTACAAGATGCTGAACAACAAAGTTTGATTTTAGAAAAACACCATCATTATGGGAATGTACACGCAGTCGAAAAATTACGCCAATCCATTGAGGTATGGTATGCTACAAGTGAATATTTACGACAAGAAATGAATCCTAATTTTAGGATGACCGACCCCTTTAATCCAGTTCATATAATGTCTTTTTCGGGAGCTAGAGGAAATGCATCTCAAGTACACCAATTAGTAGGTATGAGAGGATTAATGTCGGATCCTCAAGGACAAATGATTGATTTACCCATTCAAAGCAATTTACGCGAAGGACTGTCTTTAACAGAATATATCATTTCTTGCTACGGAGCCCGCAAAGGGGTTGTGGATACTGCTGTACGAACATCAGATGCTGGATATCTTACGCGCAGACTTGTTGAAGTAGTTCAACACGTTGTTGTACGTAGAACAGATTGTGGAACCATCCGAGGGGTTTCTGTGAGTCCTCGAAATGGGATGATACCGGAAAGAATTTTGATTCAAACATTAATTGGTCGTATATTAGCAGACGATATATATCTGGGCGCGCGATGTATTGCTATTCGAAATCAAGATATTGGAATTGGACTTGTCAATCGATTCATAACCTTTCGAACACAACCAATATCTATTCGAACCCCTTTTACTTGTAGGAGTCCATCTTGGATTTGTCGATTATGTTATGGTAGGAGTCCTACTCATGGCGACCTGGTCGAATTGGGAGAAGCTGTAGGTATTATTGCGGGTCAATCTATTGGAGAACCAGGGACTCAACTAACATTAAGAACTTTTCATACCGGCGGAGTATTCACAGGTGGTACTGCAGAACATGTACGAGCCCCCTCTAATGGAAAAATAAAATTCAATGAGGATTTGGTTCATCCCATACGTACGCGTCATGGTCATCCTGCCTTTCTATGTTCTCTAGACTTGTATGTAACTATTGAGAGTGAGGATGTTCTACATAACGTGACTATTCCACCAAAAAGCTTTCTTTTGGTTCAAAATAATCAATATGTAGAATCCGAACAAGTGATTGCTGAGATTCGCGCGGGAACATACACTTTAAATTTTAAAGAAAGGGTTCGAAAACATATTTATTCGGAATCAGAGGGAGAAATGCACTGGAGTACTGATGTGTACCATGCACCCGAATTTCCATATGGTAATGTCCATCTTTTACCAAAAACAAGTCATTTATGGATATTATCATGGGGTTCGTGCATTTTCAGTGGAATCCCTTTTTCACTCCACAAGGATCAAGATCAAATGAATCTTCGTTCTCCTTATGTCGAACGAAGATCTCTTTCGAGTCTCTCAGTGAATAATGATCAAATCAGATACAAATTATTTAGTTCTCATTTTTCTGGTAAAAAAAAAGAAGATAGGATTCCTGATTATTCAGAACTTAATCGAATCATATGTACTGGGCAGTGGAATCTCATATATCCTGCTATTCGACACGAGAATTCTGATTTATTGGCAAAACGGCGAAGAAATAGATTTCTTATTCCATTCCAATCGATTCAAGAACGAGAGAAAGCACTAATACCCAATTCAGGTATCTCGATGGAACTACCTATAAATGGTATTTTCCGTAGAAATAGTATTCTTGTTTATTTCGATGATCCTCGCTACAGAAGAAACACTTCGGGAATTACTAAATATGGAACTATAGGGGTGCATTCAATCGTTAAAACAGAGGCTTTGATTGAGTATCGAGGAATCAAAGAATTTAATGCAAAATATCCAATGAAAATAGATCGATTTTTTTTCATTCCCGAAGAAGTCCATATTTTACCTGAATCTTCTTCGATAATGGTACGTAACAATAGTCTCATTCGAGTAGATACACGAATTACTTTAAATACAAGAAGCCGAGTCGGCGGATTAGTCCGAGTGGAGAGAAAAAAAAAAAGGATTGAACTTAAAATCTTTTCTGGAGATATCCATTTTCCCGGAGAAACCGATAAGATATCCCGACACAGTGGCATCTTAATACCACCAGGAACAGGAAAAACAAATTCTACGGAATCAAAAAAATTGAAAAATTGGATCTATGTTCAACGGATCACACCTACTAAAAAAAAGTATTTTGTGTTAGTTCGACCTGTAGTGACATATGAAATGTCGGACGGTATAAATTTAGCAACACTCTTCCCCCCAGATCTGTTCCAAGAAAGGGATAATATGCAACTTCGAGTTATCAATTATATTGTTTACGGAAATGGCAAACCGATTCGGGGAATTTATGACACAAGTATTCAATTAGTGCGGACTTGTTTAATTTTGAATTGGGACCAAGACAAAAAAAGTTCTTATATCAAAGAGGCTCACGCTTCCTTTGTTGAAGTAAGTACAAATGGCCTGATTCGAGATTTTCTCCGAATCGACTTAGTAAAATCCCATATTTCGTCGTATCTCAGAAAAAGAAATGATCCGTCATCCTCAGGATTGAGCTCTGATAATGTGTCAGATCACACCAATCTCAATCCTTTTTATTCTATTTATTCCAAGACAAAGATTCAAAAATCACTTAGCCAAAATCAAGGAACTATTCGCACGTTGTTAAATTCCAATAAGGAATGTCCCTCTTTGATAATTTTGTCATCATCTAATTGTTTTCGAATGGGTCCATTCAACGATGTCAAATATCACAGTGTGATAAAAGAATCAATTAAAAAAAATACGATAATTCAAATTAAGAATTCGATTGGCCCTTTAGGAACAGGCCTTCAAATTTTGAATTTTTATTCATTTTACTATTTAATAACTCATAATCCGATCTTGATAACTAAATATTTGCAACTTGAAAATTTAAAACAGACTTTTCAAATAATTAAATATTATTTAATGGATGAAAATGGGGGGATTTATAATCCCGATCCAGGCAGTAACATCTCTTTGAATTCATTCAATAATAATTATTATTCTAATAATTGGGAAGAAAGATCCACAATAATTAGTCTTGGACAGTTTATTTGTGAAAATGTACGTATAGCCAAATATGGACCACACCTAAAATCGGGTCAAGTTTTGATTGTTCAAGTCGATTCTGTAGTAATAAGATCGGCTAAGCCTTATTTGGCCACTCCTGGAGCGACTGTTCATGGTCATTATGGAGAACTCCTTTACGAAGGAGATACATTAGTTACGTTTATCTATGAAAAGTCGAGATCCGGTGATATAACGCAGGGTCTTCCAAAAGTGGAACAAGTGTTAGAAGTGCGTTCAATTGATTCAATATCGATGAACCTAGAAAAAAGAGTTGAGGGTTGGAACGAGCATATAACAAGAATTCTTGGAATTCCTTGGGGATTCTTGATTGGTGCTGAGCTAACTATAGTGCAAAGTCGTATCTCTTTGGTTAATAAGATCCAAAAGGTTTATAGATCCCAGGGGGTGCAAATCCATAATAGGCACATAGAAATTATTGTACGCCAAATAACATCAAAAGTGTTGGTTTCAGAGGATGGAATGTCTAATGTTTTTTTACCTGGAGAACTAATTGGATTGTTACGAGCGGAGCGAACGGGGCGCGCTTTGGAAGAATCGATCTGTTACCGGGCCATCCTATTGGGAATAACAAAAGCATCTTTGAATACTCAAAGTTTCATATCCGAAGCGAGTTTTCAAGAAACTGCTCGAGTTTTAGCCAAAGCCGCTCTCCGGGGCCGTATCGATTGGTTGAAAGGCCTAAAAGAGAACGTTGTTATAGGGGGGACGATACCCGTCGGTACCGGATTTAAAGGATTAGTGCACCGTTCAAGTCAAGATAAGAAGATTCCTTTGGAAACTAAAAAGAAGAATTTTTTCGAGGGGGAAATCAGAGATATTTTCTTCCACTATAGAGAATTATTTGATTCTTGCATTTCAAAGAATTTCCATGATACACGAGAACAATTATTTAAAGGATTTAATGATTCCTAAAAGTGGATTCATACTTTTTTTATTTAATATTAATAAAAATTCTCTATGGTCATTTGATGGGGGTAATGTGGTAATGGAAATAAAGATAATACCAAATAGAGTGTAGCGGTTTGCATTGTGTATCGACACGGTCAATCTCCGGCGGTAGAAGAAAAGGTTCCATCGGAACAATTATTTAGTTCAGGGCACCTCGTCGCTTTTTTTTTTGAAAAAAAAAAAGAGGAAATGTGAGGAGAAATGACAAGAAGATATTGGGACATCAATTTGGAAGAAATGATGGAAGCAGGCGTTCATTTTGGTCATGGTACTAGGAAATGGAATCCTAGAATGGCACCTTATATTTCTGCAAAGCGTAAAGGCATTCATATTACAAATCTTACTAAAACTGCTCGTTTTTTATCACAAGCTTGTGATTTGGCTTTTGAAGCAGCAAGTATGGGCAAACAATTTTTAATTGTTGGTACAAAAAATAAAGCAGCTGATTCAGTAGTACGGGCTGCAATAAAGGCTCGGTGTCATTATGTTAATAAAAAGTGGCTCGGTGGTATGTTAACAAATTGGTCCACTACAGAAACGAGACTTCATAAGTTCAGGGACTTGAGAACGGAACAAAAGACGGGGAGACTCAATCATCTTCCGAAAAGAGACGCAGCTATGTTGAAGAGACAATTATCTCACTTGCAAACATATCTGGGCGGGATTAAATATATGACGGGGTTACCTGATATTGTAATTATCGTTGATCAGCAAGAAGAATATACGGCTCTTCGAGAATGTATCACTTTGGGAATTCCAACAATTTGTTTAATCGATACAAATTGTGACCCGGATCTTGCCGATATTTCGATTCCAGCAAATGATGATGCTATAGCTTCAATCCGATTTATTCTTAATAAATTAGTATTCGCAATTTGTGAGGGTCGTTCTAGCTATACAGGAAATCCTTGATTAATAATAAGATAAATCCATTTTTTTTTTTGAACTCCATAAATTTATGGAATTGGTTACTGTTCTTGAATCTCATAAAAGAGATAAAAATTAATGGATATATTTTTTGAATAGTTCTAGTTAGTTATTACCAAAAAGAGAAAATTTACCTAAGCAAGTTGAAAAAGAGATGGTTGAATCAAAATAATTTTCTTTAAAGTTCTATTTTTGTCAGAGGGCAATATGAATATTTTATCATGTTCCGCCAGCACGCTAAAAGGCTTATACGATATATCGGGTGTGGAAGTAGGCCAACATTTCTATTGGCAAATAGGAGGTTTTCAAGTCCACGGCCAAGTACTTATTACTTCTTGGGTTGTAATTGCTATCTTATTAGGTTCAGCTAGTATAGCTGTTCGGAATCCACAAACCATTCCGAATGGTGGTCAGAATTTCTTCGAATATGTCCTTGAATTCATTCGCGACGTTAGCAAAACCCAGATTGGAGAAGAACATGGTCCATGGGTTCCTTTTATTGGAACTATGTTCCTATTTATTTTTGTTTCGAATTGGTCAGGGGCTCTTTTACCATGGAAACTCATAGAATTACCTCATGGGGAGTTAGCCGCGCCCACGAATGATATAAATACTACTGTTGCTTTAGCTTTACTCACGTCAGTAGCATATTTCTATGCGGGTCTTAGCAAAAAAGGATTAGCTTATTTCAGTAAATACATTCAACCAACTCCAATCCTTTTACCTATTAATATCTTAGAAGATTTCACAAAACCCTTATCACTTAGTTTTCGACTTTTCGGAAATATATTAGCGGATGAATTAGTAGTTGTTGTTCTTGTTTCTTTAGTACCTTCAGTGGTTCCTATACCTGTTATGTTCCTTGGATTATTTACAAGTGGTATTCAAGCTCTTATTTTTGCAACGTTAGCTGCCGCTTATATAGGAGAATCCATGGAGGGTCATCATTGACTAGTTTTCAAAATAGTCGTTTTTGTAGCTTATCCCAAGCCGAGATAATGTATGCGTGACTCAAGATAATCTACTTAGGGAACATCAAAATATACAAATATAGTTTTAGGAAAAAAGACTCCAATATTTATGGAATTGTAAAAAAAGGAAAGAGATCTAAAAGATCTTTTTCCTAAAATGGCCAAAATGAAATTTGAAATCAAATTTCAATAGAATTTAATTAATTTATATTATTATATAATATCCACCTCCAATAAACTAGAATACAATAACCAATAAATATAGAATATATATAAAAAAAAAATAAATCCAAAAAATTAATTAATAAAAAAATTTATAATTAATTAAAAATAAGGCAAAAACAAATTAGATAAGATCTAATAAATAAAAATAAATATATATAATAAATAAAATGAATTAAAAGAAAAAAAATCGAATAAATAGAATTTTTTATTTTTATATTCCTTTTTTTTTATATTATTTCATTTTATTCTATTTCATGATTTAATAGAAATCGAAATATGATAGAAATAAAAAATTGCATGAACTTTGAAATTACTCAAATAGTGATAGAATGATTTGGCCTACCGAATTCGTTCATGTAGATTGTATACATGCAGGATAATGAAAAATAAAAGGAAGAGAAGAATTGAAATTCATAAAAAAAAAATTGGCTAGTAAGGACGGTTCCAAATTAGGTATATGGAATCTAATGGCTAGAATTCAACTCTTAAATATTTTATTTTAAAAATTTTTCTCGAATCCGATTGAATCTAAGATACGAATAATTGGTTTACGTTATGGAAGAAAGACACGTATATGTGAGATTAGATATTGATGAGTTATATAGAAACAAAAACGAAAGATATATCTAATCTAATAACTAAAGATATATCTAATCTGCCCTACTACTATGAATTGAGATAGAGATTCCAATAGAAGTCTTTCTGGTACGTACTATGAATTGAATGAATAAAAAGATGAAATCAAGAAAAAAAAAAAATAAAGAATAACGAATTCAATTAATGATTCGAAACAAAGAAATGTAAGAACAAA
>JBBMOL010000665.1:60000-67500 GCA_037954665.1 Laguncularia racemosa
ATCTATGTCAGCTTTTCTGTTTAAATGCATTCAAAACAATTTGCTTTCTAGACGATCCCCCTAGAATAGGGAATCGGGTATTCTAACAATATTCCTAGTTACTTCGTTCTCTATTTCTATTTACTAGAATCCTTAGGAAAAGTATTTTATTTCCACTTCCACCGAGCTAAAAAAATATGTCGATGTTTTTAGTAAACTAAAGACATCTTTTAATAGCTATTTTGCTTCAATCTTTCCCATATACATAGAAATATCCAAAAAATGGAAGATTTAGTTACGATTAGAAAGAAACTTTTCTATCTTTATCCATGGATCCTTTACTCATACTCATTAAATTGGAAGTATTGGTCCAATTCATAAAAAAAAATGTTATGTTTCGCAATTTCATAATCCAATTTTTCAATTTCTAATTGATCCTTGAAGAGAAATCACGAGAATGTATATTCTTCCTCGAATCCTTCATTGAGAGGTAAGGGAGTAAGGCCTTTTAAGAAATAAAGTTTTTGCTCGGACAAATCAAACCGAGGGATCCCTTAACTAGAAAAGGGATCAATAAAACGAATCACACTTTTACCACTAAACTATACCCGCTACAGTGCGATTATTGTATATAAATGAACTTTTTGTCGAACAAGCTAATCAGACATAATTAAGATAGGACCAGAAAATAATGAGCCAAATTATGACATTGGCGTGTTTTGTCCGTAGACCCAATCTGATTAGATTAGGAAAAAAGTACTTCTATTTCAACTCATATCATATTTTAAAATTGAAAATAAATAACAAGTTCTTTCTTTTGATGAAGGATTTTTGACAGATATGGATCGAGAAAACTATTTCTATCATTCATGACATAAAAATCCATTGAACAACAATCTCCAGTTTCATTTTTTTCTTTCAGTATTTTTTTTTTCTTTTTTTATTTCCATATCCATAAATATAAAACATAAAAAGAAAGAATTATAATATAATTATTAAAATAAAAAATAATATAATATATTAATAAATATATATAATTAAATAAAATAATAATAATATAACAAAAGAAACGACACTTTTATTCTAAATTATTAATAAATTAATAAAATTTATTCTCTATCAAAAATATGGAAATAGTCCTTCTTTTGTTGTTTCAATAACACGTATTTTTTTTTTTCAAAAAAAAAATAATTTTGTTTATGAGTTCAAACAAAAGATGGCCCGGCTGGGTACTGACCGGGCCAGGCCGTGAACAGAAAATAAAAAAGATCGTCCGGAAGACGAAGGGGGATTCTTTATTTTATTTATATATCTATTTTTATTTATATAGATATATTTTATATCTTATCTATTTTTTTTGTTATTCGAAATATCTCTCTCTATATCTCTTGCAGTCTTTTTTTATTTTTATAGAAGTGGGATTGCTTAGGAAAGTTGTATATATTTGTTTGTATATGTAGAAAGAAAATAATATAATATATAATATATTAAAGAAGAAAGAAAGGATTTTTTCAATTCTTTTTGTAATTAAAATAATAATTATCCTTTTCCGATTGGGAGAGATGGCTGAGTGGACTAAAGCGTCGGATTGCTAATCCGTTGTGCGAGTTTTTCGTACCGAGGGTTCGAATCCCTCTCTTTCCGTTGATGACTTGGTATTTTATTTATCTTTCAAATTTCAAATTTTTCGAACCCTTTTTTTTTTTATTGAAAGATGTGCAATAGATAAAAATGTTAATAGATAACAATCCTAAGAACATTGAAAAATGAAACAAAACAAGTAAAAAAAAGAAGAAAGACCTCTTTTTTTATTCTTCGCGTCCAGGATTACGTCCTGGATCATTAGATAGGAATCCAAAGATAAAGAGAGAAACAAAGAATATCACTACTGTGTAAACGAAGAGTTTGAGAGTAAGCATTACACAATCTCCAAGATCATTTTTTTGGAAAAAAAAAAGAGAATAGGTTCTCCCATTTTTATACCATATATCCTATTTTGATACCAATATAAGAATCGAGTCTTTCATTACAAGAAAAATTTTCTTTCATATCACCGGGAGCTGTAATAGGTCTTTCAATAAATGAAAAAGAATTCGAATGAGAAAATGGGATGATTCAGATTTATATTTATCTTAGCGCTATCGTATCGAAGAATTGTTTAGATCAAGGGTTCATACACTTCTCTGACCGTATCCATTGTTAGAATTTTTTTCTCGGATAAATCATGTCTAGGACAGTATTAAAGATCTCATCGAAAACTTACAGCAGCTTGCCAAACAAATGCTAAGAGAAAAAAGAGAAGGGGTATTACTGGCATAACATCTACGATTGGATTCAAAAAAGCGTAGGCCTCAGGTAATTTCGCTACGAAAAAACTACTCAAATAAAGGGCGGAATTAAGACAGATACAGATCAAACTAAAGATATTAAGCATAACAAACCTTTTTTGGACTTCGAGATAATTGTATTTTGATTGAGTTATTAATATGTTATTGATAATTGCTATACGGTCAAAATTACGAAGGGAAAGTAGACCAAAAAATCCTTCTTTCAACTTACCCAATCAAAAATCCTTCTATTCGCAATTGAAACTAGAAGAAATCATACTTTCATACAATATCTTAATTGAATTATATGTAATGATCAATAAATTCAGTTTAATTCTATATCTACGTGTGTCAAAGTCTGTCAAAATCCTAGGAACAATATAGTCTATAAATTTTTTTTTGGACTGGAATTGACGAACAACCAATCCCCATAATAGTGTTTATTAGTATCGAATCGAAATCGAAATGGGGGGTGGCCAAGTGGTAAGGCAACGGTTTTGGTCCCGGTATTCGGAGGTTCGAATCCTTCCGTCCCAGGAAATATTTAATATAGATATTAGTCTAATTTTTTGAGACTCAAAAAAAGATTATCTTTTTAAATTCCCTTTTCCTTAAGAGTAAAGAGTAGAAGTAGAATATTGGATTAAGAGTATAATCTTGGATCGAATAGAATTCTTCTTTCTGTTTCTGATTTTGAATGATTCTATTCTTGTTTGAACATATCTTTTTCACAAATAGAGTTCGCATAACATAGATACAGATGGAACTGAATCGAGTTATGGTCTAGGTACGGTGGGAACATAGATCACAACAAGTTGAATGAAAGGAAAAAGAGGGTTGAATGCGCCTTTCATTCTATGTCCATTCCATCCATCCTTTTTTTTTTCGAATATTCCTAATTTTTTTTATTTAAGTTAGTTACTTTGAAGGCTTTATTTATGGACCATATAATAAGAGTTAATCAACAATGTTCAAAAATTAATTTCAATAATGTAAGATATGAATTTCAATAGCTGTGTCTGTGTAAATCTGATTAACAAAAAATCAAGTTAGATTAGATACGTAAGATATGTCAGTTTTCTTTGAACCTAATTTTTGATTTCGTATGTGATTTGGTTCTAATGAATAATTATTCATCTATGTAATAATAGAGACGGGGGCGATTCATACAACCTATTTGACTCCCCTTGCTTTTTTAGATAAAAATTTTTGAGCCTCGCCTACGCGGAAAATGAGGAAATGTTTAATGGATTATTATCGTTCTATTTCACTGATAACTATTTTTTGAAATAGATTGATTTGTGATCCGTTAGGTTGAAATATTCAACAGAGAATATTCACCCATAGCCTATTTATGTTATGATAAATTTATGATTTATGATAAATTTATCATAAATTCCAATGACAATTCTTCAGTCTATCTGATAGATCGAGGAAATTCCTTATTTTTTTTTATTTGGATTTCGAATTTTTATTTTCAGTAGGAAATAAAAGAATAAGAACTTAAATCTTTCTTTCCATCAACAACATTCGACGAAAAAAATAGAAATTACACTTGTTTTTTCAATTTATTCGTATTTTTTTAATCAATGGGGTTTAATTCGACGATGGATTTATTTCGGATGTCAAATGTGATTCTTAGTAAAACTTTCTTCAACTAGTGAGAGTGTAGAGATTTTTTCAATTAAATACCTATTTGCTTGCATGATTTCTTATGAGTATTTGATACTCGAAGAAAAGAAGTGTCAGATTGTTGAATATACTCTATCAAGTTACTTGAAGATACAATTTCGATTCACAAATAACGAGCTTTTTGTTCTAGAAAATATGTAAAATTTATAAATAAAATCAAAATATTGCATTCATCCAATAAAGTATGGGGTGAAATTGAATTCTTGCTAAGACTTCTTGATTCATAAACATAGAAAAGAAGAACGAATATGGATTCCTATGTAATGGCTGGAAGGAAAAAATAAATGACTATTCATGATTCCATAATTGAATCAATTACATACCAGTTCCAAACTCCAAACTAGAGGAATGTTATGGTAAAACTTCGTTTGAAACGATGTGGTAGAAAGCAACGTGCGACTTGACGGACATAATCAGCTGTGGATTTTTACACCCACCATTTTTATATTATAAAGGAATGAAGATGCTCTTGGCTCGACATCCTTTATTCCAATGGAACCTGTTGGGTTCTAATGGAACTAGTACGTGATGTAGCTCGAGTAGAAAGTATTGATTCATTTCTCCGGGGCAAGGATCTAGGGTTAGTGCCAATTAATAAATAAGTTTGACCAACTTCGTAAGTATATTGTCGATCTAGAAATCGAAAGGATCAAATTCGAACAAGTTTCAAATCCAAAAAAGGAAAATTTGTTGGGATTAGTGAAACTCTTTTGATCAAAAGTGTATCGTACGGGAATCAAATCACCCGTTCGTATAATTATTTGATAGAAATAATTCATAAAAAGGGGCATGTTGCTGCCATTTTGAAATGATTAAAAGTCACCGAAGTAATGTCTAAACCCAATGATTCAAGTCAAAGATAAAGTATCTTGGAACAAGGAAATACCCTTTTTTCAATTGTCTCGACAACTCGATCAAGAATGAAGAATCGAAATATATTCGAAATGAGACAAACAAAAAAAGGGGGATTAGAGACCGCTCAAAACAAAAAAAAAAAATGAAATGCCTAAAGCTTTTCTTTGGAACTATTTCAGAATTATCCAACTTGAGTTATGAGAATACAAATTTTTTGTTCGATTAAAAAAGAAAAGAATAAATGAAGTAAAGTATTAAATAAGCATAGTCTAATTAATTTGATACTTTTATGGATCTCTATTTGAGATTCTAATTCGATACATAGCCATAACTTCGAATTTCTCGAGCCGTACGAGGAGAAAACTTCGTATACGTTTCTAGGGGGGGTTATAGTTCATCTACATCTATCCCAATGAGCCGTTTATCGAATCGTTGCAATTGATGTTCGATCCCGAAGAGAAGGAAGAGATCTTCGGAAAGTAGGTTTTTATGATCCGATAAATAATCAAACCTATTTAAATATTCCTACTATTCTATATTTTCTTGAAAAAGGCGCTCAACCTACAGGAACTGTTTATGATATTTTAAGGAAGGCGGGAGTTTTTACGGAATTTCGTCGTCTTAATCAAACGCAAATCAATTAATGAAATACAAAAACAAAACAGACGAGGGAGGGGGCGGTTCCTATATAGCTTTGTATAAATAAAATAGCTTTTTTCTACTATACTATTGACCCCCCCTCTCCCTCTTTTACTTTCTTCAAACTTTTTTTTTATCTAACTTTATTGATATAAGGTCGATAGAAGAAATGAATAATTGGATCGACGAGAAATAGCAAATTTTGATCTTACTGCGATTCGGTTTTTGTTGGAACGTCATCGTCATTAACTTAACAAATAAGAAAGAAATAAACCTGGGATTCTTTCCTATTTCTTGCCTAATTTCTTCTTTGACCTTTACCTATGCTTTTCTTTTTCTAGTTATGTATATTGGATATCTAGTGTAAATCCAAGTCAACACAAGTCTTTTATTAATTTTTTTTTCAGTGCACTCTTTATCTAAATCTAAGCATTCATATTGACAACATGTATTGAACGAATATAATTCGATCGTGTCGAAACGGATCTATTTATCTTTCCTAAGTTTGGTTTGTGACTTGACCTTGAAATTCACTTAATCAAATTTATATGTCTTCGTTATATTTCTATTTGTTAGAATTTATATTTCTTATGATATAAGAAGTTGTTTTTGTGTGAGATAAAAACAAAAAAAAAAGTTTTTTTTGATTGAAAAAAAAAAAATGGATAACATAAGTGATAAGAGACATTCTATAAAACTATAAAAATTTTCCTTTTTATTCTATTTCTTTTCTTAATTTATTTTTATCTGAATCTGTTTCTTTTTATTTTTTTGATTTCGAATCAATTCGAAATTTTTTATTCGATAGACTTTTTGGTAGTTCAATGTTTTGATTGATTGCATCGTGCAAATTTATCTTGTATTTATTTTCCGTATGGATTTCGACGTACGAAGTTTTGTTTCTTGGGGTTGCTAACTCAACGGTAGAGTATTCGGCTTTTAAGTGCGGCTAGCATCTTTTATACATTTGTATGAAGTAACAGATTCGTTCAGACCCTCGGTAGAGTTTGTAAGACCACGACTGATCCTGAAAGGACTGAATGGAAAAAACAGCATGTCGCATCAATAGAGAATTCTGAAAATATTTCATTCTTACCGGATCGGTTCAAAACCTATTTGAATTGAATTGTTAGTAAGAAAGAAAATGCAATTAATTCTAATTCAGAATTGGGTCAATTGAATAAATGGATAGAGTCCTATCATGTGACGCCAATTAATTATATGGAAAGAAAAAGCAACGAGCTTCTGTTCTTAAATTTGAATGATTACCCGATCTAATTACATGTTAAAAATATATTAGTGCCTGAGACGGGAAAGGTTTTTCATCAAGGGATAATTATCAATTTTTTTTAATAAGTCCTACTTATTAGCTATTTTCCATTCTGGGTTGGACATAAAATAAAATAAATGTGTAAAAGAACCAGCATATTGATAAAGATAGTTTTTTCCAGAATCAAAAGAGCGATTGGGTTGAAAAAATAAAGGATTTCTAATCCATATTCTTATCCTATAAGAAATAAAGAAATAGAAACTAATTAGATTGAAGAGGATAGAGAGTCCGTTAATAAGTATACCTGTCTCCGAGTTATACATTCTTTTCTTACTATAATATCTTGTTTTAACTGTATCGCACTACGTATCATTTGATAACTAATAAAAAAAAATACCCTCCTTCTTTGTTTTTGTGTTCAAATTGAATTGGAAATGGAGGAATTTCAAGGATATTTCAAACTAGATAGATCTCGACAACATGATTTCCTATACCCACTTATTTTTCGGGAGTATATTTATGTACTTGCTCATGATGGTGGTTTAAATAGATCCGTTTTGTTTGAAAATGCAGGTTATGACAATAAATCTAGTTCAATTATTGTGAAACGATTAATTAATCGAATGTATCAACAGAATTTTTTGATTATTTCGGCTAATGATTCGAGTGAAAATCAACTTTTTTGGCACAATAAGAATTTTTATTCGAAAATTCTATCAGAGGTATTTGTAGTCATTG
>JBBMOL010000665.1:75300-98339 GCA_037954665.1 Laguncularia racemosa
GGGGGCATTTTAGGGGAATCCCTTTTTCACTCCACAAGGATCAAGATCAAATGAATCTTCGTTCTCCTTATGTCGAACGAAGATCTCTTTCGAGTCTCTCAGTGAATAATGATCAATCAGATACAAATTATTTAGTTCTTTTTTTGGTAAAAAAAAGAAGATAGGATTCCTGATTATTCAGAACTTAATCGAATCATATGTATGGGCAGTGGAATTCATATATCTGCTATTCGACACGAGAATTCTGATTTATTGGCAAAACGGCGAAGAAATAGATTTCTTATTCCAATTCCAATCGATTCAAGAACGAGAAGAAGCACTAATACCCAATTCAGGTATCTCGATGGAACTACTATAAATGGTATTTTCCGTAGAAATAGTATTCTTGTTTATTTCGATGATCTCGCTACAGAAGAAACACTTCGGGAATTACTAAATATGGAACTATAGGGGTGCATTCAATCGTTAAAACAGAGGCTTTGATTGAGTATCGAGGAATCAAAGAATTTAATGCAAAATATCCAATGAAATAGATGATTTTTTTTCATTCCGAAGAAGTCCATATTTTACCTGAATTTTCTTCGATAATGGTACGTAACAATAGTCTCATTCGAGTAGATACACGAATTACTTTAAATACAAGAAGCCGAGTCGGCGGATTAGTCCGAGTGGAGAGAAAAAAAAAAAGGATTGAACTTAAAATCTTTTTGGAGATATCCATTTTCCGGAGAAAACGATAAGATATCCCGACACAGTGGCATCTTAATACCACCAGGAACAGGAAAAAACAAAAATTCTACGGAATCAAAAAAATTGAAAAATTGGATCTATGTTCAACGGATCACACCTACTAAAAAAAAGTATTTTGTGTTAGTTCGACCTGTAGTGACATATGAAATGTCGGACGGTATAAATTTAGCAACACTCTTCCCCAGATCTGTTCCAAGAAAGGGATAATATGCAACTTCGAGTTATCAATTATATTGTTTACGGAAATGGCAAACCGATTCGGGGAATTTATGACACAAGTATTCAATTAGTGCGGACTTGTTTAATTTTGAATTGGGACCAAGACAAAAAAAGTTCTTATATCAAAGAGGCTCACGCTTCCTTTGTTGAAGTAAGTACAAATGGCCTGATTCGAGATTTTCTCCGAATCGACTTAGTAAAATCCCATATTTCGTCGTATCTCAGAAAAAGAAATGATCCGTCATCCTCAGGATTGAGCTCTGATAATGTGTCAGATCACACCAATCTCAATCCTTTTTATTCTATTTATTCCAAGACAAAGATTCAAAAATCACTTAGCCAAAATCAAGGAACTATTCGCACGTTGTTAAATTCCAATAAGGAATGTCCCTCTTTGATAATTTTGTCATCATCTAATTGTTTTCGAATGGGTCCATTCAACGATGTCAAATATCACAGTGTGATAAAAGAATCAATTAAAAAAAATACGATAATTCAAATTAAGAATTCGATTGGCCCTTTAGGAACAGGCCTTCAAATTTTGAATTTTTATTCATTTTACTATTTAATAACTCATAATCCGATCTTGATAACTAAATATTTGCAACTTGAAAATTTAAAACAGACTTTTCAAATAATTAAATATTATTTAATGGATGAAAATGGGGGGATTTATAATCCCGATCCAGGCAGTAACATCTCTTTGAATTCATTCAATAATAATTATTATTCTAATAATTGGGAAGAAAGATCCACAATAATTAGTCTTGGACAGTTTATTTGTGAAAATGTACGTATAGCCAAATATGGACCACACCTAAAATCGGGTCAAGTTTTGATTGTTCAAGTCGATTCTGTAGTAATAAGATCGGCTAAGCCTTATTTGGCCACTCCTGGAGCGACTGTTCATGGTCATTATGGAGAACTCCTTTACGAAGGAGATACATTAGTTACGTTTATCTATGAAAAGTCGAGATCCGGTGATATAACGCAGGGTCTTCCAAAAGTGGAACAAGTGTTAGAAGTGCGTTCAATTGATTCAATATCGATGAACCTAGAAAAAAGAGTTGAGGGTTGGAACGAGCATATAACAAGAATTCTTGGAATTCCTTGGGGATTCTTGATTGGTGCTGAGCTAACTATAGTGCAAAGTCGTATCTCTTTGGTTAATAAGATCCAAAAGGTTTATAGATCCCAGGGGGTGCAAATCCATAATAGGCACATAGAAATTATTGTACGCCAAATAACATCAAAAGTGTTGGTTTCAGAGGATGGAATGTCTAATGTTTTTTTACCTGGAGAACTAATTGGATTGTTACGAGCGGAGCGAACGGGGCGCGCTTTGGAAGAATCGATCTGTTACCGGGCCATCCTATTGGGAATAACAAAAGCATCTTTGAATACTCAAAGTTTCATATCCGAAGCGAGTTTTCAAGAAACTGCTCGAGTTTTAGCCAAAGCCGCTCTCCGGGGCCGTATCGATTGGTTGAAAGGCCTAAAAGAGAACGTTGTTATAGGGGGGGACGATACCCGTCGGTACCGGATTTAAAGGATTAGTGCACCGTTCAAGTCAAGATAAGAAGATTCCTTTGGAAACTAAAAAGAAGAATTTTTTCGAGGGGGAAATCAGAGATATTTTCTTCCACTATAGAGAATTATTTGATTCTTGCATTTCAAAGAATTTCCATGATACACGAGAACAATTATTTAAAGGATTTAATGATTCCTAAAAGTGGATTCATACTTTTTTTATTTAATATTAATAAAAATTCTCTATGGTCATTTGATGGGGGTAATGTGGTAATGGAAATAAAGATAATACCAAATAGAGTGTAGCGGTTTGCATTGTGTATCGACACGGTCAATCTCCGGCGGTAGAAGAAAAGGTTCCATCGGAACAATTATTTAGTTCAGGGCACCTCGTCGCTTTTTTTTTTTGAAAAAAAAAAAAAGAGGAAATGTGAGGAGAAATGACAAGAAGATATTGGGACATCAATTTGGAAGAAATGATGGAAGCAGGCGTTCATTTTGGTCATGGTACTAGGAAATGGAATCCTAGAATGGCACCTTATATTTCTGCAAAGCGTAAAGGCATTCATATTACAAATCTTACTAAAACTGCTCGTTTTTTATCACAAGCTTGTGATTTGGCTTTTGAAGCAGCAAGTATGGGCAAACAATTTTTAATTGTTGGTACAAAAAATAAAGCAGCTGATTCAGTAGTACGGGCTGCAATAAAGGCTCGGTGTCATTATGTTAATAAAAAGTGGCTCGGTGGTATGTTAACAAATTGGTCCACTACAGAAACGAGACTTCATAAGTTCAGGGACTTGAGAACGGAACAAAAGACGGGGAGACTCAATCATCTTCCGAAAAGAGACGCAGCTATGTTGAAGAGACAATTATCTCACTTGCAAACATATCTGGGCGGGATTAAATATATGACGGGGTTACCTGATATTGTAATTATCGTTGATCAGCAAGAAGAATATACGGCTCTTCGAGAATGTATCACTTTGGGAATTCCAACAATTTGTTTAATCGATACAAATTGTGACCCGGATCTTGCCGATATTTCGATTCCAGCAAATGATGATGCTATAGCTTCAATCCGATTTATTCTTAATAAATTAGTATTCGCAATTTGTGAGGGTCGTTCTAGCTATACAGGAAATCCTTGATTAATAATAAGATAAATCCATTTTTTTTTTTTGAACTCCATAAATTTATGGAATTGGTTACTGTTCTTGAATCTCATAAAAGAGATAAAAATTAATGGATATATTTTTTGAATAGTTCTAGTTAGTTATTACCAAAAAGAGAAAATTTACCTAAGCAAGTTGAAAAAGAGATGGTTGAATCAAAATAATTTTCTTTAAAGTTCTATTTTTGTCAGAGGGCAATATGAATATTTTATCATGTTCCGCCAGCACGCTAAAAGGCTTATACGATATATCGGGTGTGGAAGTAGGCCAACATTTCTATTGGCAAATAGGAGGTTTTCAAGTCCACGGCCAAGTACTTATTACTTCTTGGGTTGTAATTGCTATCTTATTAGGTTCAGCTAGTATAGCTGTTCGGAATCCACAAACCATTCCGAATGGTGGTCAGAATTTCTTCGAATATGTCCTTGAATTCATTCGCGACGTTAGCAAAACCCAGATTGGAGAAGAACATGGTCCATGGGTTCCTTTTATTGGAACTATGTTCCTATTTATTTTTGTTTCGAATTGGTCAGGGGCTCTTTTACCATGGAAACTCATAGAATTACCTCATGGGGAGTTAGCCGCGCCCACGAATGATATAAATACTACTGTTGCTTTAGCTTTACTCACGTCAGTAGCATATTTCTATGCGGGTCTTAGCAAAAAAGGATTAGCTTATTTCAGTAAATACATTCAACCAACTCCAATCCTTTTACCTATTAATATCTTAGAAGATTTCACAAAACCCTTATCACTTAGTTTTCGACTTTTCGGAAATATATTAGCGGATGAATTAGTAGTTGTTGTTCTTGTTTCTTTAGTACCTTCAGTGGTTCCTATACCTGTTATGTTCCTTGGATTATTTACAAGTGGTATTCAAGCTCTTATTTTTGCAACGTTAGCTGCCGCTTATATAGGAGAATCCATGGAGGGTCATCATTGACTAGTTTTCAAAATAGTCGTTTTTGTAGCTTATCCCAAGCCGAGATAATGTATGCGTGACTCAAGATAATCTACTTAGGGAACATCAAAATATACAAATATAGTTTTAGGAAAAAAGACTCCAATATTTATGGAATTGTAAAAAAAGGAAAGAGATCTAAAAGATCTTTTTCCTAAAATGGCCAAAATGAAATTTGAAATCAAATTTCAATAGAATTTAATTAATTTATATTATTATTATAATATCCACCTCCAATAAACTAGAATACAATAACCAATAAATATAGAATATATATAAAAAAAAAATAAATCCAAAAAATTAATTAATAAAAAAATTTATAATTAATTAAAAATAAGGCAAAAACAAATTAGATAAGATCTAATAAATAAAAATAAATATATATAATAAATAAAATGAATTAAAAGAAAAAAAATCGAATAAATAGAATTTTTTATTTTTATATTCCTTTTTTTTTATATTATTTCATTTTATTCTATTTCATGATTTAATAGAAATCGAAATATGATAGAAATAAAAATTGCATGAACTTTGAAATTACTCAAATAGTGATAGAATGATTTGGCCTACCGAATTCGTTCATGTAGATTGTATACATGCAGGATAATGAAAAATAAAAGGAAGAGAAGAATTGAAATTCATAAAAAAAAAATTGGCTAGTAAGGACGGTTCCAAATTAGGTATATGGAATCTAATGGCTAGAATTCAACTCTTAAATATTTTATTTTAAAAATTTTTCTCGAATCCGATTGAATCTAAGATACGAATAATTGGTTTACGTTATGGAAGAAAGACACGTATATGTGAGATTAGATATTGATGAGTTATATAGAAACAAAAACGAAAGATATATCTAATCTAATAACTAAAGATATATCTAATCTGCCCTACTACTATGAATTGAGATAGAGATTCCAATAGAAGTCTTTCTGGTACGTACTATGAATTGAATGAATAAAAAGATTAAATCAAGAAAAAAAAAAAATAAAGAATAACGAATTCAATTAATGATTCGAAACAAAGAAATGTAAGAACAAAAGTTGTACGGATTCGCAAAAATCCCGTCTCTAGGAACTAAAAAATCGATCTATAAAAAATTGATAGAATATACAAGTAGACGTAAGGGAGTTCGGATGATTCAATAAGATTCTTCCATTATTTCAATTCGGAGTTCTTAGTTATTTCGTCCGGAAGAATCTTATTGATGGAATAGTTAATTCATAATTCATTGAATGATTGTATCATTAACCATTTTTTTTTTTTTTTTTTTTTTTGTGTGAGGAACTTATCATGAATCCACTGATTTCTGCCGCTTCCGTTATTGCTGCCGGGTTAGCTGTCGGGCTTGCTTCTATTGGACCTGGAGTTGGTCAAGGTACTGCTGCGGGCCAAGCTGTAGAAGGTATCGCAAGACAGCCCGAGGCGGAGGGAAAAATACGAGGTACTTTATTGCTTAGTCTGGCTTTTATGGAAGCGTTAACAATTTATGGATTAGTTGTAGCCTTAGCGCTTTTATTTGCGAATCCTTTTGTGTAAACCTATAAAAAATCCATATATATGGATTTTTTTGAGGCCGGGGGTTTTTTCCTTGCTTTTTAAAATTGAAATTGTCTCAATATTTCACTTCTACAATTACTTATTCATTCGGACACTAACCCCCGGGAAGGACGGATTTGAGGATGAGAAATTGGCATACCGATTCGCTTTCTTCCTTCCCATTTCTACGAAATGGGAACCCCCCCTCTTTTTTTTTTTAGGTTTTTTTTTAGGGAGTGTTACAACAAACGAAGTATTCCGCAATTGATATGAAATCCCGTCCCGGATCTAATAAGTCTTATTCTTATTAGGAATTTCTTATTGAAAAAAAAAAATCCATTTCGAAAAGAAAAAAAAATAGGTAAATTAAGATTAAGAATATTAAAAAAAAAATAGATAGAAAGAAAAAAATGGGAAGTGATACAAAAAGAAACTCTATTCGATTTTTTATTTTATCTAGAAGATAAGAGGAGATTGTATGAAAAATGTAACCGATTCTTTCGTTTCCTTGGGTCACTGGCCGTCCGCCGGGAGTTTCGGGTTTAATACCGATATTTTAGCAACAAATCTAATAAATCTAAGTGTAGTCCTTGGTGTATTGATCTTTTTTGGAAAGGGAGTGTGTGCGAGTTGTTTATTTCAAGAATAGGCTGGACAAACCCAGCTGCACTTTTTTCATTCTAAAAAAAAAAAAGTAAAAGAAGGTGCATCATCCCGCGAATTACTTCTGAATAAATTAAAAATCATATTTTAGAACCATAGCATTTCGTGATTCATTGGTAACTTTACTTTGATTCTCTATCAACCAATAGTGTGGTACCTTTAATATGGTTAAAGCGAAACCGTTTGAAATCCAAACGTAGCATGGTATTCTTTCTACCACTATGTTAATTTGATATAGAAATGGTTTCAAAAAACAAATAGTTGAAATTTTTTTATCGACATAGAACACTCATGTCGATAAAATTATTTGAAACCTTTATTGGAAAAAAGTCACACTCTTTTTTTTATCTTATCCAATGCTAAATCGATGACCTATGTAACTAAAGTAAGAAGAATTCTTTGGATTGGAAGAAAAAAGAAACAACTTTACTGACAATTCCATATTTTTTGTTTGGTCAGAAGAGTCCTCCGAATCCAATATTATTGGGGTCTTGGATTAGCGATCAGTTTTGTTATTTTTTGAATTTTGAATAGAATACGACTAGAGAAGAGAGGATAGGCTCATTACATTCAAAAAAAAAAAAACGATATGGGAATTTGACATAAGTGATTGAAGTAATTGAGCGTGAGAGCCAAATGAATCGAAAGATTCATGTTTGGTTCGGGAAGGGATTATGGAAGTTTTGAAATTAATCGAAAGATAATCTACTTTCATTAAGCGATTTATTAGATAATCGAAAACAGAGGATCTTGAATACTATTCGAAATTCAGAAGAATTACGTGGGGGGGCCATTGAACAGCTTGAAAAAGCTCGGACTCGTTTACGTAAAGTGGAAATGGAAGCGGAGCAGTTCGAGGAACGGATATTTGAGATAGAACAAGAAAAGTTAAATCTGATTAATTCAACTTATAAGACCTTGGAAAATTAGAAAATTACAAAAAACGAAACCATTCTTATTTTAAAACAACAAAGGACGATTAATCAAGTCCGACAAGATTTTCCAAAAACCCTTACAAGGAAGCTTTAGGAAACTTAAATTTAGTTGTTTGAAAAAGAGTTAAACTTAAACGTTTAAAGTGCAAATATTGGCATGTTTGGGGCGATGAAAGAAAAACTGATTAGTCCTTCAACTGTGGCTTATTTTTTTTTTCTTACAAAAAGAATTAAGAAATACTCATGGTAACCATTAGAGCCGACGAAATTAGAAATTTATTACCCGTGAACGTATTGAGAATTTTAATAGAGAAGTAAAGATTGTAAAATACGGTACCGTACTTCAAGTAGGGGCGACGGCATTGCTCGTATTTATGGTCTTGATGATGTAATGGCAGTGAATTAGTAGAATTTTTAAGAAGGTACAATAGGCATTGCTCTAATTTTTTGGGAATCAAATAATGTTGGTGTTGTATTAATGGGTGTGGTTTGATGATACAAGAAGGGGCTCTGTAAAAGCAACAGGAAAAAATTCCTGATACGGGAGTGAGGCTTATTTAGGTCTGTTAAAATGCGCTGGCAAAACCTATTGTTTGGGAGAGGTGAAATTTCTTCTTTGAATCTCGGTTAATTTGAAAAACTCCTGCCCAGGTTTTTTTCGAGACGTTTCCGTATATGAGCCTCTTCAAACTGGACTTATTGGGTTATTGATTCAATGACCCTATTGGACGGGGGTCAGCGCGAATTTAATTATTGGGGACAGACAGACTGGTAAAACAGCAGTAGCCACGGTACGATTCTTAATCAACAAGGACAAAAATGTAATATGTGTTTATGTAGCTTGGTAAAAAGCATCTTCTTTTAGCTCAGGTAGTAAATACTCTACAGGAAAGGGGAGTATGGGAAATACACTATTGTTTTTAGGGGAAAACGGCAGATTCTCCAGCTACGTTACAAACTGGCTCCGTATACAGGAGCAGCTCTCGCTGAATTTTTTCATGTACCGTGAACGACAACACGTTAATCATTTTTGATATCTCTCCAAAAAGCACAGGTTATCTCAAATGTCTTTCTATTACAAGACCACCCGGCCGCGAAGCTTATCCGGGAGATGTTTTTTATTTGCATTCACCCTTTGGAAAGAGCCGCTAAAAATTAAGTTCTCGTTTAGGTGAAGGAAGTATGACTGCCTTTACCAATTTGTTGAGATCATCGGGAGTGTTTCGGGCTTATATTCCTACTAATGTAATTTCATTACGATGGACAAATATTTTTTATCAGCTGATCTATTCAATGCTGGGAATCAGACCTGCTATTAATGTCGGTATTTCTGTCTCCCGAGTAGGTTCCGCAGCTCAAATTAAAGCCATGAAAACAAGTAGCTGGAAAATTAAAATTTGGAATTGGCGCAATTCGCAGAATTAGAAGCCTTTGCACAATTTTTTCTGATCTTGATTAAAGTACCCAGAAATCAATTTTGGGAAGAGGTCAACGATTTTCGTGAGTTGTTAACAATCCCCAATCAGCCCCTCTCACGGTGGCAAGAACAGATAATGACTATTTATTCGGGAAACGAATTTGGGTTTTCTTGATTCCCTAGAAATTGGTCAGGTAGGAAGGGAATTTTTTTGGATTGTGTGGGTAGATTAAATAGTCTTTTCAAAAAAAAAAAAAAAAAATTATTTTTTCTATAATTAAAAAAAATTATTTATTTATTATACTTTTTTAATATATTATTTTTTTTTTGAATTATTTCAAAAAAATCAAAAAAAATAATTTAAATTCAAATCAAAAAAAAAAAAATAATAAAAGAAAAAAAAGAAATATAAACCCCCCCCCCCAAACCCAAAATTTCGATAATCAATTATCAAATAATGTTAGTAAAAAACTTTCCCTATACTATACATTTTTGAAATAGAATCTATTCTATTTAAAATTTAGGGGAATAGGGCGGGTAGGGGGAAATCAAACCCCGCATCGTTAGTTTGGGAAGGGTAGGGGTTATAGTCGACGTTGTTTCCCTTTTTTTTTTAACGTCTTAATTAAAAAAGAACATAAAACTTTGGTTTCATTCGGCCCCTTTATGGAAGAGGGAAAAATTTCCCAAAATGGGAAAGATGGGTTTAAATATATCTAAGAAATATATTTTATTTTAAGACGTGAACGAAAAAAAAAAAAAATTGGCCCCAAAACCTTTCTATGTCAGCTTTTCTTTTTAAAATGCATTCAAAAAAATTTGTTTTTCAGACGTTTCCCCCTAGAATGGGGAAATCGGGTATTCAAACCCAATATTCCTAGTTATTTGGGTTCTCTATTTTTTTTACTAGAATCCTTGGGAAAAAAGTATTTTTTTTCCCATTCCACCGAGCTAAAAAAATATGTCAAATTTTTTTAAAGTAAAAAAAGACACCCTTTTAATAGCTTTTTTGCTTCAATTTTTCCCCATATACTTTGAAATATCAAAAAATGGAAGTTTTATTTTCCGATTAGAAAAAATTTTTTTATCTTTATCCATGGACCCCTTTTACTCAAAAATTAAATTTGGAAGTTTTGGTCCAATTCTTTAAAAAAAAATGTTATGTTTCGCAATTTCATAATAAATTTTTTTCAATTTCTAATTGATCCTTGAAGAGAAACAGAGAATGTATATTCTTCCTCGAATCCTTATTGAGGGTAAAGGGGGGAAAGGCCTTTTAAAAAATTTAAATTTTTTTGCTCGGACAAATCAAACCGGGGGACCCCTTAACTAAAAAAGGGATAAATTTAAAACGAACCCACATTTTTACCACTAAATATCCCCGCTACTTTTCGATTTTGTAAAATAAATGAAACTTTTTGTCAAAACAAGAAAAATTTCCGACAAAATTAAGTTTGGACCAGGAAAATAATGGGGGGCCAAATTATGACATTGGGGTTGTTTTTTTCCGTAGACCCAATCTAAATTAGAGGGGGAAAAAAATTTACTTCTATTTCAACTCATATCATTTTTTAAAAAATTAAAAAATTAAAAAACCCAAGTTCTTTTTTTGATGAAGGAATTTTGACAGTTTGGATCGAAAAAAAAAAAATTTCTTTTCATTCATGACATAAAAATCCATTGAACAACAATCTCCATTTTCTTTTTTTCTTTCAGTTTTTTTTTTTTCTTTTTTTTTTCCATACCCAAAAAATAAAACTTTAATAAAAAAAAAAATTTAAAATTATAATTATTAAAAAAAAAATATAATATATTAAAAAATAATATTTTAAAATTAAAATAAAATAATAATAATATAACAAAGGGAACGACACTTTTTTTCTAAATTATTAAAAAATTTAAATTTAAAATTTTTTCTCATCAAAAATAGGGAAAAATAGTCCTTTTTTTGTTGTTTCAAAAAACAGTTTTTTTTTTTTTAAAAAAAAAAAATAATTTTGTTTATGGTTAAAACAAAAGATGGCCCGGGGGGTTTATAAACCGGGCCAGGCCGTGAACAGAAAATAAAAAAGATCTTTCCGGAAGCGAAGGGGGATTTTTTAAATTTTATTTAATTTTAAAATTTTTTTTTAAATTTTGTTTATTTTATATCTTATCTATTTTTTTTGTTATTCAAAATATCTTTTCTTATATCTCTTGCAGTTTTTTTTTTTTTTTATAGAAGGGGGATTGTTGGGGAAAAGTTGTTTTATATTTGTTTTTATTTGTAAAAGAAAAAATTTTAATATATAATATATTAAAAAAGAAAAAAAGGGATTTTTTCAATTTTTTTTGAAATTTAAAAAATAAAAATTTTATCCTTTTCCGTTTGGGGAGAGATGGCGGGAGTGGACTAAAGCTTTCGGTTTGCTAATCCGTTGTGCGAGTTTTTCGTACCGGGGGGTTCGAATCCTCTCTTTCCTTTGATGACTTGGTATTTTATTTATCTTTCAAATTTAAAATTTTTTCAAACCCCTTTTTTTTTTTTTGAAAGATGTGCAATAGAAAAAAATTTTAATAGTTTAACAATCCTAAGAACATTGAAAAAATGAAAAAAAAAATAAAAAAAGAAGGCCCTTTTTTTTATTTTCGCGCCCAAAGGATTACGCCTTGGATAATTAGTGGAAACCCCAAAGAAAAAGAGGAAAAAAAGAATATAAATACTTGTAAACGAAGATTTTGGAGAGTAAGCATTCCCAACCAAATCTCCAAGATCATTTTTTTAAAAAAAAAAAAAGAAAAATTTAGGTTCTCCTTTTTATCCCAAATTTTATCCTATTTTGTTTTCCAATATAAGAATCGATTTTTTCTTTTCAAAAAAATTTTTCTTTATTTCCGGGAGTGTAATGGGTCTTTCAATAAAAAAAAAGAATTCAAAGGGAAAAAAAATGGGAGGGTTAGTTTTAATATTTATCTTGGGCGCTATCGTATGGGAAGATTTGTTTAATAAAGGGGTTTTCATACACTTCTCGGGAACCGTTTTCCATTGTTGGGAATTTTTTTTCTCGGTTTTTTTCATGTCTAGGGACAGTATTAAAAAATTCATCAAAAATTTACAGCAGTTCCCAAAAAATTTGCTAAGAAAAAAAAGAGAAGGGGTATTACTGCATAAATTACGATTGGTTTTAAAAAAAGGGGTGGGCCCTCAGGTAATTCGCTACGAAAAAAACTACTCAAAAAAAGGGGGGAAATTTAGACGTACAGTCAAATTTAAAGATTTTTAAGATAAAAAATTTTTTTGGGGATTCGAGATAATTGTATTTTTGTTTGAGTTTTTAAATTATTTTAAAATTTGGATAATTGCTTTACGGTCAAAATTACGAAGGGAAAGTAGCCCAAAAAATCCTTCTTTAAACTTCCCCAATAAAAAACCCTTTTTTTCCCCAATTAAAACTGGGAAGAAACCCTCCCTTTATACAATATTTTAAATTTTGAATTATATGAAAGATCAAAAAATTTTCAGTTTAATTTATATTAGTGGTTCAAAGTCTGTCAAAATCCTAGGAACAATATAGTCAAAAAAAATTTTTTTTTGGACGGGAAATTTGACGAAAACCAATCCCAAAAATTTAGTGTTTATTAGTATCAAATTTCGAAATCGAAAGGGGGCCCGGGGCCCAAGTGGTAAGGCAACGGGTTTTGGTCCGGTATTGGAGGTTCAAATTTCCTTCCTTTCCCGGGAAATTTATTTAATATAGATATTAGTTTTTTGAGACTCAAAAAAAGATTATTTTTTTAAATTCCCTTTTCCTTAAGGTAAAGGGGGAAAGGGGAAAATATTGGATTAAGAGTATAATCTTGGATCAAATTTAGAATTCTTTTTTTGTTTCTGTTTTTGAATGATTCTTTCTTGTTTGAACTTATCTTTTTACAAATAGAGTTCGCATAACATAGATACAGATGGAACTGAATCGAGTTATGGTCTGGTACGGGGGGGAAAATAGATCCAAAAAGTTGAATGAAAAAAAAAGGGGTTGAATGCGCCTTTCTTCTATGTCCTTCCCATCCACCCTTTTTTTTTTTCGAATTTCCAAATTTTTTTTTATTTAAGTTTTTTATTTTAAAGGTTTATTTATGGCCCCAATATAAAAAGGTTAATCAAAATTTTAAAAATTTTTAATTTCAAAAAATGTAAGTTTATGAATTTCAATAGTGTTTGTGTAAATCTGATTAAAAAAAAATTCAATTTTAGTTTAGATACGGGGGGATATGTCAGTTTTCTTTAAACCCAAATTTTTGTTTTGTATGTGTTTTGGGTTTTAAAATGAATAATTTTTATCTATGTAAAAATTAGGGGACGGGGGCGTTTTAAATTAAAACCTTTTTGATCCCCTTGCTTTTTTAGATAAAAAAAATTTTTTAGCCTCGCCTACGCGGAAAAAGAGGAATTTTTTAATGGTTTTTTTCGTTCTTTTTCACTGATAACTATTTTTTGAAAAAAGATTGATTTTGATCCGTTAGGTTGAAAAATTCAAAAGAGAAAAAAAAAAAAAAAAAAATTTTACCCTAGCCTATTTATGTTTTGATTTAAAATTTTTGATTTATGATAAATTTATCATAAATTCCAATTTACAAATTTTTCGCTAAACTGTGATCGAGGAAATTCCTTATTTTTTTTTTTTTGGATTTCGAAAATTTTTTTTTCAGTAGGAAAAAAAAAAGAATTTAAAAACTTAAATTTTTTCTTTTTCCCTCAACCCAAAATTCGACGAAAAAAATAGAAATTTTCACTTTGTTTTTTCAAATTTTTTCGTATTTTTTTAATTTTAAAGGGGTTTTAAATTTGACGAGGATTTATTTCGGATGTTTAAAAAGTGTTCTTTGTAAAAAATTTCTTCAAATAGGAGAGTGTAGAGATTTTTTTCCCAAATTTAAAAACCTTTTTTGCTTGCATGATTTTTTTATGGTATTTGATTCTCGAAGAAAAAAAGTGTCAGATTGTTTATTACTCTATCAAAATTACTTGAAAATACAATTTTTGATTCACAAATAAAGGCTTTTTGTTCTAGAAAAAATGTAAAAAATTTTTTAAAAAAAATCAAAAAAATTTTCATTCATCCAATAAAATATGGGGGGGAAATTTTAATTCTTTGCTTTAAAACTTCTTGTTCATAAAAAATAGAAAAGAAGAAAAAGAATTTTTGGGTTCCTATGTAATTGGGTGGAAGGAAAAAATAATGACTATCATGTTCCATAATTGAAAACAAATTTCATACCCGTTCAAACTCCAAACTAGAGGGAAAGTTATGGTAAAACTTCGTTTGAAAAAGTTGTGGTAGAAAGCCCAAAGTGCGACTTGACGGGGCTTTAAACAGCTGTGGATTTTTACACCCCCCATTTTTTTTTTTAAAGGAATGAAGATGCCTTGGCTCGACATCCTTTTTCCAAAGGAACCCGTTGGGTTCAATGGAATTGTACGTATGTAGCTCGAGTTGAAAAAATATTGATTCCCTTTCTCCGGGGCAAAGGAAACTGGGTTAGGCCCCCCCCAAAAAATAAGGGTTTTACCAACTTGTAAGTATATTGTCGGGGTCTTTGAAATCGAAAGGATCAAAATTTGAACAAGTTTCAAATCCAAAAAAGGGAAAAATTTTTTGGGATTAGTGAAAATCTTTTTTATCAAAAGTGTTTCGTACGGGAATCAAATTTACCCGTTCGTATAATTTTTTTTATAGAAATAATTCATAAAAAAGGGGGATGTTGCGCCATTTTTAAAAAGATTAAAAAACACCGAAGTAAGGGGCTAAACCCAATGATTCAAGTAAAGATAAAATATCTTGGGGAACAAGGAAAAAACCCTTTTTTTAATTGTCTCGCAACTCGATCAAGAATGAAGAATTTTTGAAAAAATATTTGAAATGAACAACAAAAAAGGGGGGGTTAGAGACCGCTCAAAAAAAAAAAAAAATGGGAAATTCCTAAAACTTTTCTTTGGGGAAATATTCAGAATTATCCCAAAAAGAGTTATGAGAATACAAATTTTTGTTTTTTTGAAATTTAAAAAAAAAAAGAATAAATGAAATAAAGTATTAAATAAGCATTGTCTAAATTTAAATTTTTTACTTTTATGGATCTCTATTTGAGATTCTAATTCGATACATAGCCCTAAATTCGAATTTCTCGAGCCTACGGGAGAAAAAATTCGTATACGGGTTTTAGGGGGGGGGTTTTAGTTCATCTACATTTCCCCAAAGAGCCCTTTTTCGAATCGTTTCAATTTATGTTCGATCCCCAAAAGGGAAGGGAAAAGAAACTTCGGAAAAATAGGGTTTTTTTGATCCCATAAATAAACAAAACCTTTTTAAAAATTCCCACTATTTATATTTTTTTTGGGAAAAAAGGGGCTAACCTACAGGAACTGTTTATGATATTTTAAGGGAAAGGGGGGAGTTTTTACCCGGGAAATTTTGTGTCTTAATTAAAAGCAAAACAAATTTAAAGAAAACAAAAACAAAAACGCCGGGGGGGAAAGGGGGGCGGTTTCCCATATAGCTTTTGGGATAAATAAAATAGCTTTTTTCTACTTTACTATTTTCCCCCCTCTCCCTCTTTTTAATTTCTTCAAACTTTTTTTTTATCTTTAAATTTATTGATATAAGGTTTGTTGAAGAAATGAATATTTTGGGTCGACGAGAAAAAGCAAATTTTTATCTTACTGCCCATTCGGTTTTTGTTGGAACGTCATCGTCATTAAACCTTTAAAAAATAAGAAAGAAATAAACTGGGGGTTCTTTCCCTTTTTTTTTCCCAATTTTTCTTTTTGACCTTTACCTATGCTTTTTTTTTTTGTTATGTATATTGGGTATCTAGTGTAAATCCAAGGTTTAAAACAAATCTTTATTAATTTTTTTTTCAGTGCACTCTTTATCTAAATCTAAACTTTCATATTGACAACAGGGGTATTGAACCCAATTTTAAATTTGATGTGTCGAAACGGATCTATTTATCTTTCCTAAGTTTGGTTTGTACTTGACCCTTTAAATTCACTTAAACAAATTTATTTGTCTTCGTTATTTTTTTTTTTGTTAGAATTTTATTTCCCTTTGATTTAGAAGTTGTTTTTTTTGGGAGAAAAAAAAAAAAAAAGTTTTTTTGATTGAAAAAAAAAAAATTGGGTAACATAAGTGATAAGAGGACAAATTTTATAAAACTATAAAAAATTTTTCCCTTTTTTTTTATTTCTTTTTTTTAATTTATTTTTATCTGAACTGTTTTTTTTTATTTTTTTTGATTTCGAATCAAATTTGAAATTTTTTTTTTCGATAGACTTTTTGGTAGTTCAATGTTTTGGGTTGATTGCATCGTGCAAATTTATCTTGTATTTATTTTCCGTTTTGGATTTCGACGTACGAAGTTTTGTTTTTTGGGGGGTTGCTAAACCCCCAAAAGGTGAGTATTCGGCTTTTAAGTGCGGCTTGGGATCTTTTTTTACATTTGTATGGAAAGTTAAAAAAAAAAAATTCGTTCAGACCCTCGGGAGAGTTTGTAAGACCACGACTGATCCTGAAAGGGCTTTAAGGAAAAAAAAAAGCATGTCGCATCAATAGAGGGAAATTTTGAAAATTTTTTCATTTTTAAAGGATCGGTTCAAAACCTTATTTGAAATTTAATTGTTGTAAAAAAGAAATGCAAATTTTTTCTAATTCCGAATTGGGGCAATTGAATAAAAAGGGGTAGAGTCCTTCATGTGAGCCAATTAATTTTTTGAAAGAAAAAGCAACGAGCTTTTGTTCTAAATTTGAATGATTTTCCGATTAAATTTCATGTTAAAAAAATATTTGTGCCTGAGGGCGGGAAAGGTTTTTATAAGGGGTAATTTTTCAAATTTTTTTAATAAGTCCTACTTTTTAAACTATTTTCCATTCTGGGTTGGACATAAAAAAAAATAAATGTGTAAAAGAACCAGGAAAATTATAAAGATAGTTTTTCCAGAATCAAAAGAGCGATTTGGGGTTTAAAAAAAAAAGGATTTCTAATCCATATTTTATCCCATAAAAAATAAAGAAAAAGAAACCCAATTAGATTTAAAGGGGGGGGGATAGAGAGTCCGTTAATTAAAATATACCCGTCTCCGAGTTTATCATTCTTTTCTTACTATAATATCTTTGGGTTTTTAAATGTATGCCTACGTATCAAATTTTAAACTATAAAAAAAAATACCCCCCTTCTTTGTTTTTTGTGTTAAATTGAATTGGAAATTTGGGGGGAAATTTTAAGGGGTATTTCAAAAATAGAAAAGATCTCGACAAAATGTTTTCCCCATACCCACTTATTTTGGGGGTATATTTATGTACTTGTCATGTTGGGGGTTTAAATTGATCCGTTTTGTTTTAAAATGCAGGTTATGCAATTTAAAAACTATTCAATTTGTGAAAAGATTAATTAATCGAAAGTATCAACGAATTTTTTGATTATTTCGGCTAATTTATTCGAGTGAAAAACAAAATTTTTTGGACAATAAAAATTTTTATTTTGAAAAATTCTATCAGAGGTTTTTTGTGTCATTGTGGAAAAATTTCCCTTTTTTCCCCACGTTTTTGTTTTTCGTAGATTGGAAAGAAAGAAATTGCAAAAGTCCCCTAATTTACGATCACTTAAATTTTATATTTCCCCTTTTTTAGAGGCAAAATTGCCTTTTTGATTTTTTGTAAAAGTAATAATAACCCCATCCCCCCCATCGGAAAAACTTGGTTAAAGTCTTCGCTACTGGGTGCAAAAATGCCTTTCTTTGCATTTTTTACGTTTCTTTCTCTACGGGGCTATTGGAATTTTTATTTCTCCAAATAAACCCTATTTTTCCCTTTTTTCAAAAGGGAATCCCAAAATTATTTTTGGTTTCCTATTTAATTTCATATATGTGAATACGAATTCCCTCTTCCTTTTTCTCCGTAATCCCCTTTCATTTCGGTCAAACATCCCTTTTGGGGTCTTTTTTGAACGAATCTATTTCTATGTAAAAAACGAACCTCTTGTTAAAGTTTTTTTTTTATAATGATTTTTAGAAATTATGGGTTTTAAAGGGTCCCCCCAAAGCAGTATCTTAGTTTTCAAAAAGGGGAAAAACCATTTTTGGGGCTTCAAAAGATACGCCTCTTATGAGTTAAAAAATGGGGAAAAATTTTCCTTGTTAATTTTTGGCAAAAATCATTTTTACATGTGGTCTCAAAAAGAAAGGATCCCTGAAACCCCAAATTTTGTAAGTATTCTCTTGATTTTTTGGGGTATCTTTCAAGGGTGCGAATAAATTCTTCAGTGTTTCGGAGTAAAAATTAGAAAAATTTATTTTAATTTGATAAAGTTGAAGAATTTTAGACAATAGTTCCAATTATGCCTATTTTTGGTTTATTATTTAAAAAGAAATTTTGTAACGCTTTTGGGCATTTTCCCTTAGTAAGGCCGACCCGGGCTGATTTGTAAAATTCTGTATCATTGGGCCGATTTGTTGTTTTATGTAGAAACTTTCTCTTTTTTCACAGTGGATCCTCAAAAAAAAAGAGTTTATATCGAATAAAATTTTACTTCGGGCTTTTTGTGTTAAGACTTTGGCCGCAAAACAAAAAGTAGTGTACGCGTTTTTTTGAAAAAGGGTTAGGTTTTGGGAAATTTTTGGAAGAATTTCCTTTCGGAAGAAGAAGTTTTTTTTCTTTTATCTTCCAAAGATCTTATTTTTACTTCGCGAGGGTGGAAAATTTTGGGTTTTTTGATATTTTTGTATTAACGATCAGTCAAATTTTTGAATGATTTCCCATCAGGGCATGGGAAAAAGTAAAATTTTTTTCCCAACTGATTAAAATGAAGAAAATATCTTTATTTTGAAATGCTTATGCAAAGGGAAAAGTAAGGGGTTGGGTTTCCTGAGTATTCAATTTTTTTTCTTAGGCAAAAAAAACGGAAATTTTAGATGGATACATAGGTTTAAAACGTGTGGGAATGGAAAAAAGAAAACACGGGTTTTTGGGGGGGGATTTTTTTTACCTTTTTTTTTTTTATTAAAAAAAAAAAAAAATAAGGGAATTTTCTTTCTCCCTCCGGGCTGTTCCGGGTTCGGTCCCGGGAAACCCTTATGATTAAAAATTTTCGCCCAAACTTAAAAAATCTATCCCCTATTTTTTTTTCTAACTCCCAAACTTTCCCTTCTCAGAAATTAAAAAAAATTCTGATGGGAAATTTCCCCTAGATAAGATCCCATCTATCTATGCTTTGGAATATTTTTGGTTTTACAGGGGGATAAAGTCATGTTATACTGTTGAATAACAAGCCCTCAATTATCTATTTTTTTTTTTTTCTATTATAAAAAGGGGGGGAAAAAAAAAAAATTTTTGATAAATTTGGGGGGGGGCCCCCTTGGTTTTAAAAATTTTAAAAAAGGTTTTTTAACAATGGAACTTTTTAAAAATTACCCATGTTAAACCCCAAATATATTCCTAGCATAGATAGATAGGTTTATCTAGGGAATTCCATCCAAGGGAAATTTTTTTAATTTGGAAAAGGGAAAAGATTGAGTTAGAAAAAAGATTTTGGATAGATTATTTAAGATTGCGTATATTAAACAAATGGGTTGCCCCGGGGCTCGAAACCCCGGAATAGTCGGATGGAGTAGATAATTTCCTTATTCTTTTTTTTTTTTAAAAAAAAAAAAAAAGGTTTCCCAAAAAACCCTCCCCAAACCGTGCTTGCATTTTTCATTGCACCGGGTTTACCTATGTTTTTTCCCTCCCAAAACTCAGTTTCTTGCCTAGAGAAAAAAAAATTGAAAACTCAGGTAAAACCCCTTTCTCTTCCTGATAAGCATTTCATAAAAAAGTGATCTCTTCAAATTTATTTAGTTAGGGGGTAATTTACATTTTCCCTGATCGATAGGCAACATTCATAATTGGGCTAGGGTCGTTTTAAAACAAGTTTAATTTTCAAAAAAACCAATTTCCACTCTCGCCCAAGTAGAATAAAATTTTTTGGGGGATCAAAGAAAAAACAACTTCTTCTTCCGTTAAAGGGAATTCTTCCCCAAAAATTCCCAAAACCCAAACTTTCAAAAAAAAAGCGTACATTCTTTTGTGTTTGCGAGCCAAAAGGGCTTAAAAACAAGAAAGTCGAAGTATATTTTTTTTATTCGATATAAATCTTTTTTTTTGAGGATCCACTGTTTTAATGAGAAAGTTTTAAATATACGAACAAATCGGTCAATGGTATCAGGAAATTTTGACGAATCAGCCCCCGGGGCGGGTTTCTAATGGGTGCCCAAATGGTTACAAAAATTTTGTTTTAAAAAAGGATCCCAATTTTTTTTGGGGTTTAAATTTGGGAAATATTTTTCTCGAATTCTTCTTTGCTTAAACTATTTGAAAAGAATTTTCTAAAATTTGACCCCGTATCACTGAAGGGAAATTTTTTCGCCCCCCTTGAAAGATAAACCCAAAAATCAAGGGAAAACTTACATAAATTTGGGGTTTTTATGGATCCTTTCTGGTTGAGACCCATGTTAAAAAAAGATATTTGCCATAAATTAACAAGGTAATATTTTCCTTTTTTTATCATAAGAGGGGTTTTCTTTTGAAGCCAAAAAAAAGGGGAAATTTTTCCCTTTTTTCTAAGATACTTTCATGGGGGATCCTTTAAAAAAACCCCTTGGATTTGCCTGAAAACATTATCAAAAAAAAAAATTTAACAAATGTTCGATTTTTTCATAGAAATTTGATTCGTTTTTAAAAAGACCCCCAAAAATTTGCCGTAAATGAGAAGGGGTGATTACGGAGAAAAAGGAAGGGTGGATTCGTATTCAACATATAAAGAGAATTATATAGGAACAAGGGAAAAATCTTTGGTTACCTTTTGAAAAAAATGGAAAAATGTTTTTTTGGGGTAAAAAGGGCTATTCCAATTGTGTAGGGGAAAGAAACGTAAAAAAATGCAAAGGAAAAGGCCCTTTTTGCCCCAGTTTGCGAAGACTTTGAACCAAAATTTCCAGATGGGTGGGGAAGGGTATTTTCTTTTTGGGAAAAATAATCTAAAATGGGCAATTTTGTCCCCTAAAAAAAAAGGAAAAAAAAGTGAATGAAGTGATCGTTTAAAATTTTGGGACTTTTCTATTTCTTTTTTTTCCCAAGTCTTCGTTTAAAAAACTAATCGTAGGGGGGAAAAAGGGAAATTTTCCCAAACTCTACCGAGGGTCTGAACGAATCTGTTACTTCATACAAATGTATAAAAGATGCTAGCCGCACTTAAAAGCCGAATACTCTACCGTTGAGTTAGCAACCCCAAGAAACAAAACTTCGTACGTCGAAATCCATACGGAAAATAAATACAAGATAAATTTGCACGATGCAATCAATCAAAACATTGAACTACCAAAAAGTCTATCGAATAAAAAATTTCGAATTGATTCGAAATCAAAAAAATAAAAAGAAACAGATTCAGATAAAAATAAATTAAGAAAAGAAATAGAATAAAAAGGAAAATTTTTATAGTTTTATAGAATGTCTCTTATCACTTATGTTATCCATTTTTTTTTTTTCAATCAAAAAAAACTTTTTTTTTTGTTTTTATCTCACACAAAAACAACTTCTTATATCATAAGAAATATAAATTCTAACAAATAGAAATATAACGAAGACATATAAATTTGATTAAGTGAATTTCAAGGTCAAGTCACAAACCAAACTTAGGAAAGATAAATAGATCCGTTTCGACACGATCGAATTATATTCGTTCAATACACTGTTGTCAATATGAATGCTTAGATTTAGATAAAGAGTGCACTGAAAAAAAAATTAATAAAAGACTTGTGTTGACTTGGATTTACACTAGATATCCAATATACATAACTAGAAAAAGAAAAGCATAGGTAAAGGTCAAAGAAGAAATTAGGCAAGAAATAGGAAAGAATCCCAGGTTTATTTCTTTCTTATTTGTTAAGTTAATGACGATGACGTTCCAACAAAAACCGAATCGCAGTAAGATCAAAATTTGCTATTTCTCGTCGATCCAATTATTCATTTCTTCTATCGACCTTATATCAATAAAGTTAGATAAAAAAAAAGTTTGAAGAAAGTAAAAGAGGGAGAGGGGGGGTCAATAGTATAGTAGAAAAAAGCTATTTTATTTATACAAAGCTATATAGGAACCGCCCCCTCCCTCGTCTGTTTTGTTTTTGTATTTCATTAATTGATTTGCGTTTGATTAAGACGACGAAATTCCGTAAAAACTCCCGCCTTCCTTAAAATATCATAAACAGTTCCTGTAGGTTGAGCGCCTTTTTCAAGAAAATATAGAATAGTAGGAATATTTAAATAGGTTTGATTATTTATCGGATCATAAAAACCTACTTTCCGAAGATCTCTTCCTTCTCTTCGGGATCGAACATCAATTGCAACGATTCGATAAACGGCTCATTGGGATAGATGTAGATGAACTATAACCCCCCCTAGAAACGTATACGAAGTTTTCTCCTCGTACGGCTCGAGAAATTCGAAGTTATGGCTATGTATCGAATTAGAATCTCAAATAGAGATCCATAAAAGTATCAAATTAATTAGACTATGCTTATTTAATACTTTACTTCATTTATTCTTTTCTTTTTTAATCGAACAAAAAATTTGTATTCTCATAACTCAAGTTGGATAATTCTGAAATAGTTCCAAAGAAAAGCTTTAGGCATTTCATTTTTTTTTTTTGTTTTGAGCGGTCTCTAATCCCCCTTTTTTTGTTTGTCTCATTTCGAATATATTTCGATTCTTCATTCTTGATCGAGTTGTCGAGACAATTGAAAAAAGGGTATTTCCTTGTTCCAAGATACTTTATCTTTGACTTGAATCATT
>JBBMOL010000666.1:0-97742 GCA_037954665.1 Laguncularia racemosa
TCTTTTCTATTATTTTGTATTTTTTTTTCCAACGGCACATTTTCAATTTTGGGCAATGGCAAACCCCGGGATGCTTGTGGGTTACCCATGGACCGACCTGAACCGGCGATGAGCTGAGCCGATGGATCCTATAGATGACCGGCATCATGAAGACCATTTATTTTATATATTTCTTCTTTTATGAACTATTTTGGTTGTATTTTGGTTTTGGGACACTTTTATTTCTTTGTAACTTTCATTTAGGGTTAGCCACCTTAAAAGTGGCAAACTTGTAATTTTGAGCACTTTTTAACCCTAGGAGTAGCAAGTATAAATACTTGCTTAAGAGAGGGTTTGAGGAGGCTTATTTTTGCAGAACAAACACTTCACATTTCGTGAGAGGGCTTAGGGTTTTCCTAATTCCAAATTCTCTTATCAATTTCAATTCCAAGAAGTTGAAATTGTGGCGAGTGCAACAAGGAGAAATCGTGAGTAATATTGGTTCCTTATTGTTGTTTTCCATTTCATCACTAGTGCGTCATATCTAGGTTGATTTGGATGTTCTTGGACTTGTTTTAATTTTCAATTCGTGATCAATAGCTTGTTATAGGATTGATTGTGTTGATATATGATATCATTCTCTTCATTGTGACGTGAATTGGATAGTTAAAGGAAGGGTTTGGAATTTGCAGTTTGACCCATTTGTTTTCTTGATTTGATTCACGTGGGTTTCAATTATAATTGTTATTATTTGATGAAGATTACTTGTTTGGATTGATAGTAGCAATTGGATCTCTTTGGATTTCATTCCATTGCCTTAGGATTTCCGCATTTACCTAATCAAGTGAACCGGTTTTTATATGTGTGAATTGAGGAGTTTTCCTTGATTCTTTTGATTGTGCTTAAGCTTGGAATTAGGCACATCATCTTTTTGGTATCAGAGCACATGTTGAGAGAAGGGAATTGGTTTCATTTGATTTCGTGGAGTTGATCATCCATTAGGGTTAATTTAGTGAAAACCGCAATTGTGTTGATTGTTGTGGTTTTGAGCTTATGAAATTACCTTGTCTTGGAGTTTATTTTGCTGTTTGTTAGAGTTGGTTTGGGAAGGTTGTTGCATCATTTTGTGATCACTAATTTTCGTGGAAGGGCAGAAGTATCAAGTGTTGTTTAATTCAACAGTTTTTGGAACTTGCAAAACTTACCAAAATCCTTGCTGTGGCTTGTTGTGGCATGGAGGAAGATGTGTAGTTTGTTGCTTTGAATTCCATTGTGTAATTCTGAATTGGTGGAGTACAATTTGCAGATTGCATTGAGTTTTGATTAGTAAGGAATTATTTAAATTCAAAACATATGCAATTAAGTTGTGGGAGTTAATGATTGCTATTTGAATTTAAATTCATTGTTACCAATTGAGGAAGGCTTTCAATAAGTGAAGTGGTTTAAATTTCAAATTGAAATTGCTGCCTATTTTGTTGTGAGTTGCGGTTAGAACTTGTGGGGAGTGAAGTATATTTTGTTATTATTGCCGTGGAATTAGAGTATATTTGTTGTTGTTTCCATTTCTTATTGTTGTCGTGGAGGTGGAGTGCAATTTGTTGTTGTTGCCGTGGGAGTTATTGGTGAAGTGAGTGCACCTTGATTGAGGTGTGTGTAGTGGTGTAAATTTGTGCAGTTGTGTAGATTAAAGGTGCTGCACATCAAGATCAATTGTAGGTGTGAAACCGTGGCAAGAAAGGAAAGTTGAAGTAGTAGAATTTGAATTCAAAAACAAACATTAAAGTGTGAAAGTAATTGAACTTATTACTTCAACACTTGTGAGTTGAATTTAATTTCTTAACTACTTAGAAGTATTTATTTGTTCTTCACTTAGTCTAATATACTTGAAGTGATAAGAAGTATTTATTGCATTCGTGACTTGTTGCACCGTGGGTGTACAAGTGTGTGTGGTTATCCAAACTTGTTATTGTGACGTGGTGAAGTGAAGGGAGTGTGCTACAAATTTTTTTTTGAGATTACATTTGTACTTCAGATAAATCGCATCCACAAACATGTCACATGATAGTGTGAATGGGTACATTGGCAATGAGGCCAATAACCAAGTGGGTGGTAGACTAGGTCGTCGAAATACAAGTGGAAGAACTCTAGATGAGCAACTTCAGGACTTTACCACAATTGTTGCTACATTGGCAACAAGAATTGATAGGATGACATTACCACCACCACCTATGGTAAACCTTCAGGCATCACCTAGAGTAAAGGGAGATTATCATGCTCTTAGGGAAGATAGAGATGATAATTTTGGGCTTAATCCATACTCGGACAGGGAATTTAGACCACCTCGAGGACCAGAGTGAGCGAAGCTACAGATGCCTTCATTTGATGGTAGAGGTTCCACAGATGATTACCTAGACTGGGAAGACCAAGTTGAGGGTCTTTTCAAGTGTTATGAGATTGATGAAGACTCCAGGGTACACCTTGCAGCTATAGAATTCATAGGGCATGCCGCTTTGTAGTGGGAAAATATGGTGATCAGCAGGCGAAGAGATGGAGAGACCGAAATACACACTTAGAGAGACATGAAATGAGTTTTGAGGAATAGGTTTGTACCGAAACACTATAGGCATGAGCTATTTATGCATCTCCAGACATTGAGACAGGGGGGTAAAACAGTGAATGACTACGCACAGGAGTTTGAGACACTAGTGATCAGATGTGGATCAGTTGAACCTCTTGAACAAACCCTAGCACGTTTTGTATCAGGGTTAAAGTATGAGATAGCTTGTGTAGTTGAGCTTCAGAGATATAGTACACTTGATGAGGTTATACAGTTAGCTTGAAAGTGGAAAGACAGAGACAATCCTATTCATTCCAAGATACTAGGAGCAAACCACCAGGGAACCAAACTGTTCAGGGTCAGTTATGTCTCCTTCAGAGATACTAGTAGTTCACGAGCAGTTGAGTAAACCATTGGAGTATCCTGAGGAACAGAGTCAGATGAGTCTATCATTAGAGGGCCAAAATGTACAAAGACAGTTGTGTTCACCTTCAGAGGTCTCAGAGGACAATGAGCAGTTGGGCCAACCATTAGAAGACCATGAAGATCAGCGACATACAGAAGAGTTAGAAAAGGAGGAAACAATATCAGTGAAATGGGTTGAGATTGGGAACACCTCAGTGGATAATGGGTCATTATTTGTGTTGCAGAAGAGATACATCCTGGAAATGGAGGAGAGAAAACAATCACCACCTGTAGTATTTCAGATATTGGGATTCTGCAGAGATACTTCTTCAGATGGATTGTTAGGAGAAAACAAAGTCTCTATTGCATTTGATTTACCAGATTTGAGGAAAAATCTTTTTGAGGCCTGAGGAGATGATAGGAATAAAAATCCGACAAGACCTATCATTAGGGCAAGAACTAAAGGAATTCAAATTTTGGTAATGAGGGCCCATTTTGAGCAGATTGACCCCAGAATTATTTATATATTAACTTCTTTTCTATTATTCTTGTATTGTGTTTTCCAACAGGCACACTTATCATATTTTATAGGGCAATGGACAAACTCCCTCAGACTCAGCTTGTGGGTTATCCATGGACCGACCTAAACCGGCGATGAGCTGAGCCGATGGATCCTATAGAAGACCGGCATCATGAAGACCATTTATTTTATATATTTCTTCTTTTATGAACTATTTTGGTTGTATTTTGTTTTTGGGACACTTTTATTTCTTCGTAACTTTCATTTAGGGTTAGCCACCTTAAAAGTGGCAAACTTGTAATTTTGAGCACTTTTTAACCATAGGAGTAGCAAGTATAAATACTTGCTTAAGAGAGGGTTTGAGGAGGCTTATTTTTGTAAAACAAACACTCACATTTTGTGAGAGGGCTTAGGGTTTTCCTAATTCCAAATTCTCTTATCAATTTCAATCCCAAGAAGTTGAAATTGTGGCGAGTGTAACAAGGAGAAATCGTCAGTAATATTGGTTCCTTATTGTTGTTTTCCATTCCATCACTAGTGCGTCTGATAGAGCCATTTTATACTCAATCTTTATAGTATAAATTGTGTTAAATTATTATGATTTTATAGAAATCATAAGGAAATGGTACTTTAATTCTATCATCGTGATAAATCAGGTTAAATGGAGTCAAGGATGCCAATTCAAGTAAATTAGAGAAGTCATCTACAACTTGGTTCAAAGACAAGGATTTACACTGCCGGAGGGAAGTACATGGGCGTGTAATTGAAGTACACGGCCGTGTACTTGGTTTTGAATCAATAGGAAGATACACGGTTTAAAGTACACGGCCGTGTATCGGAAGCACGGTTTGAGGCATGGCCATGGCGCAAACCGTGCCCCTCACTGGACAAGAAGGCGGAAAGAGACACGGCTTAGGGCACGGCCGTGGTGGAAGCCGTGGAGAAACCGTGCTTGGAGCCATGGTGCAAGCTAGACGTGCCAAGGAGAAGAAAGTGTGGAACATCAACCAGATGAAGGCACGTCTTGAAATCTAGCCGTGGGTCTAACCGTGGTACACACTGGACACGGATGAAGACTTGTAGATTATGCACAGATGAAGGCATGGCTTGAAATCTGGCCGGTGTGTAACCGTGGTACACACTGGGTGTGGATGAAGACTTGAAGAATATGCACAGAGGATGGCACGGCTTGACCCACGGCCGTGTGTTAGGGCATGCCAGGCGGACGAACATTTACTTCTCGAAGTCTACTTGAAAAGGAAAGATATTTTCGTATCTTGCTAGCAAAAGATCACATGCTATCCCCCTAACAATATAAATAGAACCAACCCTAAAGGGTTAGGACAACTTTTAAAAACTTTTGAATCTTTGGATCTTGAAGAACCTTGGATCATCTTGGAGGCAGAGCCGGCAACTGGGTTCATCATGTCTTTAATTTTTATTTTCGTTTTATTGATGAACATGAGTAGCTAGGCTACTTTTCTAGCCAAAGGGTCATAGATGTTTAATTCTCCATGAATTGTGAGGTCTAATTGACTTGTATTTATTCTATTCTTTGCTTTTCGGGTATTCGTATATCTTCTGATCGTTTTGTCATTATTATCTTTGTTGATTGGTATGAATAGAGCTCTTCTACTCAATTAGCAAGTTAATATATTGTCAACTAGCACGCCAATTCCGTAATTGTTTGATTGTTCTAGTCTTAGTGACGCAATAACATGTTGGTTATAAAAGAGATGATCGAATTCATGTTATGGAGGTGTGTGATCATGTTTAAATAGGTTATCTTATAATCTACTGGCATGAATTGGTGGTCTCTTTAGATCTTAATGCTATTGATAGATTAAATCCTAAGCGCTTGTCTAGGGTTGTTTAATCAATAAGAGAAATAATTCAAAGCGCTTGTCTGAGGTTATCGAGGAAGTAAGGAGAGATAGGTTGTTAGAGCTTGTTAATAACCATAACCAGTTTATCTAGAACTAAGAATAGAGAATATTTGCATCGATGATCAATTCCTTGAATTAAACTATCTTGATTCCTTTGGCTAGGCTTTATTAATATCCGATTTTCTTACCTTGTTTTACTTATTTTGATTCACAAAGAAAACACCCCCATTTTTCTTTTCCCTTTTATTCTCCTTGAATAGAAATAGTTTAACCAATCTCTGTGGATTCGACCCTACTCACCACTATATGAAAATCATATAATTGTCTAGGAGTAGGTTTTATTTTTATTGGATTCGACACCAATCAAATTTTGGCGCCGTTGCCGGGGATTGGTGTCAAATTTATTTCTATTCTTGTATGACTCGTTCTTCTCAGACAGGTGAACTAACTTATAATCCGGAGATTGAGAAGACTCTAAAGAGGTGATAGAGCCATTTTATACTCAATCTTTATAGTATAAATTGTGTTAAATTATTATTGATTTTATAGAAATCATAAGGAAATGTACTTTAATTCTATCATCGTGATAAATCAGGGTTTAAAAGGAGTCAAGGATGCTAATTCAAGTATTTTAGAGAAGTCATCTACAACTTGGATCAAGACAAGAAATTACACCACCGGAGGAAGCACGTTTTGAGCACGGCCAAGTTTCAAACCGTGTTACACACTGGACAAGAAGGCGAAAATGAGGACTTTGAACAGAGAGAGACACGGCTTAAGGCACGACCGTGGTGGAACCCTGGGAGAAACCGTGCTTGAAGCCGTGGTGGAAGCCAGGACCAAGGAGAAGAAAGTGTGGAACATCAACCAGATGAAGGCACGGCTTGAAATCTAGCCGTGGTGTAACCGTGGTACACACTGGCACGATAAGACTTGAAGATTATGCACCGATGAAGGCACGCTTGAAATCTGGCCGTGTGTCGAACCGTGTTCACACCTGGCGTGGATGAAGACTTGAAGAATATGCACAGAGGATGGCACGGCTTGATCCATGGCCGTGTGTTTGAGGCGTGCCAGGCAGACGAATCTCACTTCTCGAAATCTACTTGGAAAAGGAAAGATATTTTCGTATCTTGCTAGCAAAAGATACACATGCTACCCCCTAACATATAAATAGAAACCAACCCTAGAGGTTAGACAACTTTTTGATCTTGGAATCTTGGATCTTGAAGAAGGAAACGCGGAGGCAGAGCAAGCAACCGGGTTCATTATGTTTTTACTTTTTATTTTCGTTTATTGATGAACATGTGTAGCTAAGCTACTTTTTAGCCAAAGGTCATAGATGTTTAATTCTCCACGAATTGTGAGGTCTAATTGACTTGTATTTATTCTATTCTTTGCTTTCGGGTATTCATATATCTTCTAATCGTTTTGTCATTATTATCTTTGTTGATTGGTATGAATAAGTCTTCTACTCCAATTAGCAAGTTAATTATTGTCAACTAGCACGTCAAATCCGTAATTGTTTGATTGTTCTAGTCTTAGTTGACGCAATAACATGTTTGGTTATAAAAGAGATGATCGAATTCATGTTTGGAGGTATGTGATCATGTTTAAATAGTTATCTTATAATCTACTGGCATGAATTGGTAGTCTCTCTAGATCTTAATGCTATTGATAGATTAAATCCTAAGCGCTTGTTAAGGGTTGTTTAATCAATAAGAGAAATAATTCAAAGCGCTTGTCGGAGGTTATCGAGGAAGTAAGAGAGATAGGTTGTTAGAGCTTGTTAATAACCATAACCAATTTATCTAGAACAAGAATAGAGAACATTTGCATCGATGATCAATTCCTAGAATTAAACATCTTGATCCTTTGGCTAGGCTTTTACCAATATCTGATTTCTTACCTTTTTTACTTTATTTGATTCACAACAAAACCCCCCATTTTCCTTTTTCTTATTGTTCTCTTTGAATAAAATATCTTTACCAATCCCTGTGGATCGACCCTACTCACCACTATATGCAAATCATATAATTGTCTAGGAGTAGGTTTTATTTTTGTTGGATTCGACACCCTCAAATTTGGCGCCGTTGCCGGGAATTGGTGTCAAATTTATTTTATTCTTGTATGACTCGTTCTTCTCAGACAATGAACTAACTTATAATCCGGAGATTGAGAAGACTCAAAGAGATTACGACAAGAAGCTAGATCATCCACTAGACCGAACTTAGTATCGGACTTATCTTTTCATCCCTTGATTCTGAAAAAGAGGTCGACATGGCAAATCTCGAGAGAACCTTAAGGGAGTTGGCTGCACCGGAGTGAATCAACAACCACTTTGTATTCACTAATCCCGAACTAGCTTGGAATTCGAGTTGAAATCTGGGTTGATACATTTTGCTACCCACCTTTCATGGTCTTTGAGAATGAAGATCCTCATAAGCATTTGAAAGAGTTCCATATAGTGTGTTCTAGTATAGGCCGCAAGGAATAACCGCGATCAAATCAAGCTATGCGCTTTTCCATTTTCCTTAAGTACTAATGCTAAAGATTGGTTTTTTTTTGCCTCCAGGTTCTATAACCACATGGACTGATATGGTGAGACTCTTCTTGGACAAATTCTTCCCCGCATCCAGAGCTGCTGGTATAAGAAGAGAAATTTGTGGTATAAAGCAAAGGGACACCGAGACTCTTCATGAGTATTGGAAAGGTTCAATCAATTGTGTGGCAAGCTGCCCACAACAGGGGTATCCAAACAACTCCTCATCCATATCTCTACGAAGCCTACTTCCGATGGAAAGAAAGATGATGGATGCTGCAAGTGGAGGTGCCATAGTAAACAAAACTCCTGGTCAAGCTAGGAATTGATCTCCATTATGGCTGCTAATTCACAACAATTTGGGTATAGGCACGATACTCTTCAAGGAAGGTAAATGAGGTAAGTGTGTCTAAACCTTGAACATCAAATTTCTAATCTTACCTCCCTTGTGCAGCAGTTAGCTATTGAAATACCCAACCAGTGAAAGCTTGTGGAATTTGCGCTGCTCCTAATCATCCGACCGACATGTGCCCCACATTGCAAGATGACAACCATGAACACGCCAACGCTGTAGGCGGATTTCCCAGGACAACCCAAAGGAAATATGACCCCTACTCGAATACTTACAATCCTGGATGGAGGGACCATCCTAACTTCCGATATGGCAATAACCCTCAACATGTCCAACAAATTTCCAGCCAAAAGCCATCACACCACGTACCCCAAGCTCCTTCCACTTCAGGTATGCCCCTTGAGATATTGTTAAGTCTCTAGCTAAGAATACCAAACAATTTCAGGAGGAAACAAAGCAAAGCATTCAAAACTTGGAGCATCAGGTAAGCCAACTTGCTTCAGCTGTCAATAGGTTAGAAACTCAAGGTAAGTTACCTTCTCAAACTATTCCAAACCCGAACAAAGCGTTAATGCCATTACCGTGAGAAGTGGACAGAATTGCAGGGATCAAATAAGAAAGACATCCGTCTAATCTTGAGGAAGAGACCAAAAAGAGACTTCGACTCCGAGCCAGCAGGGTGACCAGATTAGCAAGTCTCTATTTGAGCCATCGAAGGTCACATTGAAACCACCTCCTTTCCCCTCCAGATTAGCGAAATCCAAGAAGGAAGCGGAAGAAAAAGAGATTCTAGAAACTTTTCGCAAAGTCGAGGTAAATATTCCTTTACTTGAAGCAATTAAGAAATAACCGCGCTATGCTAGATTACTCAAGGACTTATGCCTAACAAAAGGAACTGAAAGGAAATGAAAAGATTAGTGGAGTGAAAATGTTTCCGCCATTATTCAGAAAAGCTCCCCCTAAATCGAGGATCCAGGTATGTTTACTACCCTTGCAAAATGGTAACTTGGAATCGCAAAGCCTGTTGATCTAGGACTTCTATCAATGCAGCCATTGTCTGTTTTTCAACGTTTAAATGTTGGTCCTTTTCAAGGAAACGGGTATTATTGTTTCAACTTGCTGAAGGTCCAATGTTTATCCTGAGGGAGTTCTAGAGGATGTTTTAGTTTAAGTCAATGGGTTTGGTTTTTTTCCTGCTGATTTTTATGTGCTTGACAGGACGATAGTGATTCTCAACTTTCATCACTGATTTTATTAGGGCGACCATTCCTTAAAGACTTTTAAAAACGAAAATCATGAAATGATGGCACCCTCACTATGGAATTGATGGTGAATGATTAAATTTAACATTTATGATGCCATGAAACATCCTAAACGAATCTCTCATTTTTTTTACGGATGCTATTAACCCATCTCCTGTTTTTGTTCGGAGTTATTAACCCTTACCCGGGCACCAAGGCGGAATCCAAATCCTTATCCGAATATTTAGCCAGGAACGTCTAGCCAAAGACGTTAAAGAAAGCGCTTCATGGGGGGCAACCCATGTAAAAAAAAAAAAAAATTTTGTTTTGCATTAGTTTTGGTTTGTTTTAGTTTTTTTTGTTTTAGTTTAGTTTGTTTTGATTTTAGTGTAGTTTTGAACTCTTTGGATCAGTTGCGCAGGATACATATCATAGATGACACTTTCCAGACTTAAAGGGAGCACTTTCCAATACCAGGGAAGTACCAATATTTCCTTTCTCTTATTCTCTAATGTCCTTTATTTGTTAATTCCTCTTCAATTGTGCTAAATTAGGAAGATAGGACATTTTTTCAAGCTAAGTGTGGGGGGAGGATAATAAAAATAAAGAATAAAGAACTAACAAATACTCGAAGGGTTTGTCCTTAAGAAATTTTTAAAGCAAATTTTCAAAATTATCATGAAATCAAGAGATTGTCTAAAGTTGCAATAAGCATCTACAAATGTGAAATGACTTGTTCAAAGCTTTACTCACCCACGTTTGATTAGAAAACATGGTTAAAATTAAGTAGTGAAATCTTTAAGAAACAAATTTACCTTGTATTTAGCTTTAGAATTGGAAGTCTAAGAGTAAGTCGAGTCCCTAAAGTGAAAAATAAACAAGTTTACTTATAGGTTATATTAGCTACTGTATACCCTTTGAAGTTGTTTGTAAAGCAATCATAACACTTAGTGAAAAAAAAAAAATCAAGCATAGCCATTACTCCAATGATTCAACTAATTAAGTTAAGAGTATTCAAACTTGAATGTTAGAGTGAGGAAGAGTCCGTAGGGTATCTCAAAACCCGGTCACTTGAGTGATGAGCTCGGGATTTGCCGACTCAATGAACTCACTTAAACGATAAGGGCGAAAAAGGCAAAAAGTTCATGAAAAGAAGTGGGCAAAAACCCGTCAGAATAGATGCTTGAATAAATCAAAAGAACATGAATGTGAACATTCATTGAATAAAACAAAGATGTATAAGGAAGAATATCTAGCAAAGAGCTTATACTATAATGCTTTTACTTTATGTTACAAGATTATAAGTTTTGCTAATGGTCCAATGAAGTTTAATTGGGTGTTATTCCTTATGGATTAAGTATTTACTTTTGGAATAAAAATTCTTTTGCTAAACATGAGGATTAAAGTTTGTTTTGTTTAGATTGCCTATTGAATTTTGCCCATAGTAATTTGATCACAGGAAACCAGTTTGGTTGAAGTAGTAGACATTAAAACTACAAGTCATGAATTACAAATGAATAGATTCTTGGAATGATGAAAAGAAAGTTGTATAATCTATGATAGATTTCTCAATTGATTTGATGCAATTGCTTGAGGACAAGCAAGAGTTTAAGTGTGGGGGAATTTGATAGAGCCATTTTATACTCAATCTTTATAGTATAAATTGTGTTAAATATTATTGATTTTATAGAAATCATAAGGAAATGGTACTTTAATTCTATCATCGTGATAAATCAGGTTAAAGGAGCAAGGATGCTAATTCAAGTTTTTAGAGAAGTCATCTACAACTTGGATCAAGACAAGAAATTACACCACCGGAGGAAGCACGGTTTGAGGCACGGCCAAGTTTTCAAACCGTGTTACACACTGGACAAGAAGGCGAAAATGAGGACTTTGAACAGAGAGAGACACGGCTAAGGCACGACCGTGGTGGAACCCGTGGGAGAAACCGTGCTTGAAGCCGTGGTGGAAGCCAAGACCAAGGAGAAGAAAGTGTGAACATCAACCAGATGAAGGCACGGCTTGAAATCTAGCCGTGGGTGTAACCGTGGTACACACTGGACACGGATGAAACTTTGAAGATTATGCACCGATGAAGGCACACTTGAAATCTGGCCGTGGTCGAATCGTGGTTCACACTGGGCGTGGATGAAGACTTGAAGAATATGCACAGAGGATGGCACGGCGGCTGATCCACGGCCGTGTGTTTGAGGCGTGCCAAGCAGATGAATCTTCACTTCTCGAAATCTACTTGGAAAAGGAAAGATATTTTCGTATCTTGCTAGCAAAAGATCACATGCTACCCCCTAACAATATAAATAGAACCAACCCTAGAGGGTTAGGACAACTTTTTGATCTTGGAATCTTGGATCTTGAAGAAGGAAACGCAGAGGCAGAGTAAGCAACCGGGTTCATTATGTTTTTACTTTTTATTTTCGTTTTATTGATGAACATGTGTACTAAGCTACTTTTCTAGCCAAAGGGTCATAGATGTTTAATTCTCCACGAATTGTGAGGTCTAATTGACTTGTATTTATTCTATTCTTTGCTTTCGGGTATTCATATATCTTCTAATCGTTTTGTCATTATTATCTTTGTTGATTGGTATGAATAGAGCTCTTCTACTCAATTAGCAAGTTAATATATTGTCAACTAGCACGTCAAATCCGTAATTGTTTGATTGTTCTAGTCTTAGTGACGCAATAACATGTTTGGTTATAAAAGAGATGATCGAATTCATGTTATGGAGTATGTGATCATGTTTAAATAGGTTATCTTATAATCTACTGGCATGAATTGGTAGTCTCTCTAGATCTTAATGCTATTGATAGATTAAATCCTAAGCGCTTGTCTAAGGGTTGTTTAATCAATAAGAGAAATAATTCAAAGCGCTTGTCGGAGGTTATCGAGGAAGTAAGGAGAGATAGGTTGTTAGAGCTTGTTAATAACATAACCAATTTATCTAGAACAAGAATAGAGAACATTTGCATCGATGATCAATTCCTAGAATTAAACCATCTTGATTCCTTTGGCTAGGCTTTTACCAATATCTGATTTTCTTACCTTGTTTTACTTTATTTGATTCACAAAAGAAACCCCCCATTTTCCTTTTTCTTATTGTTCTCTTTGAATAGAAATATCTTTACCAATCCTTGTGGATTCGACCCTACTCACCACTATATGCAAATCATATAATTGTCTAGGAGTAGGTTTTATTTTTGTTGGATTCGACACCCATCAAGAGGCTGCGACAAGAAGCTAGATCATCCCCCAGACCGAACTTAGTATCGGACTTTCTGATTCATCCCTTGATTCTGAAAAAGAGGACGACATGGCAAATCTCGAGAGAACCTTAAGGGAGTTGGCTGCACCGGATGTGAATCAACAACCATTTTGTATTCACTATCCCGAACTAGCTGTGGAATTTGAGTTAAAATCTGGGTTGATAACATCTGCTACCTACATTTCATGGTCTTAAGAAATGAAGATCCTCACAAGTATTTGAAAGAGTTCCATATAGTGTGTTCTAGTATGAGGCCGCAAGGAATAACCGACGATCAAATCAAGCTACGCGCTTTTCCATTTTCTTTAAGTACTAAAGCTAAAGATTGGTTGTTTTATTTGCCTCCAGGTTCTATAACCACATGGACTGATATGGTGAGACTCTTCTTGGACAAATTCTTCTTCCCCGCATCTAGAGCCGCTGGTATAAGAAGAGAAATTTGTGGTATAAAACAAAGGGACACCGAGACTCCTTCATGAGTATTGGGAAAGGTTCAAGCAATTGTGTGTAAGCTGCCCACAACATGGGATATCTGAACAACTCCTTATCCAATACTTCTACGAGGCCTACTTCTGATGGAAAGAAAGATGATGGATACTGCAAGTGGAGGCGCCATAGTAAAACAAAACCCCTGGTCAAGCTAAGGAATTGATCTCCATTATGGCTGCCAATTCGCAACAATTTGGGTATAGGCATGATACGTCTTCAAGGAAGGTAAATGAGGTAAATGTGTCTAACCTTGAACATCAAATTTCTAATCTTACCTCCCTTGTGCAGGAGCTAGCTCTTGGAAAAACGCAGCAGGTGAAGGCTTGTGGAATTTGCGCTGCTCCTAATCATCCGACCGACATGTGCCCCACATTGCAAGATGACAATCATGAACACGCCAATGCTGTAGGAGGATTCTCAAGACAGCCACAAAAGGAAGTATGACCCCTACTCGAATACTTACAATCCTGGATGGAGGGATCATCCTAACTTCCGATATGGCAATAACCCTCAACATGTCCAACAATTCCAGCCTAAGCCATCACACTACGTACCCCAAGCTCTTTCCACTTCAGGTATGCCCCTTGAGGATATTGTTAAGTCTCTAGCTGTGAATACCAAAACATTTCAGGAGGAAACAAAGCAAAGCATTCAAAACTTGGAGAATCAGGTAAGCCAACTTGCTTCAGTCGTAAACAGGTTAGAAACTCAAGTAAGTTACCTTCTCAAACTATTACAAACCCGAAGCAAAGTGTTAATGCAATTACCTTGAGAAGTGGAACAGAATTGCAGGGATCAAATAAGAAAGGACATCCGTTTAATCTTGAGGAAGAGACCAAGACAGAGATTTCGACTCCGAGCTAGCAGGGCGACCAGATTAGCAAGTCTCTAGTTGAGCCATCGAAGGTCACATTGATACCACCTCCTTTCCCCTCTAGATTAGCGAAATCCAAGAATGAAGCGGAAGAAAAAGAGATTCTGGAAACTTTTCGCAAAGTCGAGGTAAATATTCCTTTGCTTGATGCAATAAGAAAATACCGCGTTATGCTAGATTTCTCAAAGACTTATGCACTAACAAAAGGAAGCTGAAAGGCAATGAAATGATTAGTGTGAGTGAAAATGTTTCAGCTATTATTCAGAAGAAGCTTCCTCCTAAATGTAAGGACCCAGGTATGTTCGTCATTCCTTGCAAAATAGGTAATCTTGGAATCGTTAAAGCCATGTGTGATCTAGGAGCTTCTATCAATGTCATGCCTTTGTCTGTTTATCAACGTTTAAATGTTGGTCCTTTTAAAGGAAACGGGTATTATTGTTCAACTTGCTGATAGGTCTAATGTTTATCCTGAGGGAGTTATAGAGGATGTTTTAGTTCAAGTCAATGGGTTGGTTTTTCCTGCTGATTTTTATGTGCTTGAAATGGACGATAGTGATTCTCATACTTCATCACTGATATTATTAGGGCGACCATTCCTTAAGACTTCTAAAACGAAAATCGATGTAAATGATGGCACCCTCACTATGGAATTTGATGGTGAAGTGATTAAATTTAATATTTATGATGCCATGAAACATCCTAACGATATCTCTCCTGTTTTTGTTACGGATGTTATTAACCCATCACCACAGGCACCCAAGCTGGAATCAAAATCCTTATCCGAACATCCAGCCAGGAACGTCTAGCCAAAGACGTTTAAAGAAAGGCGCTTCATGGGAGGCAACCCATGTCAAAAAAAAAAAAAAAAAAAGTTTTGTTTTGCATTAGTTTTGGTTTGTTTTAGTTTAGTTTTGTTTTGATTTTAGTGTAGTTTTTGAACTCTTTGGATCAGCTGCAGCAAGGATACATATAATCAAATGACACTTTCCAGAAGCTTAAGGGAGAACTCCAATACCTAGGAAGTACCAGTATTTCCTTTCTCGTATTCTTTAATGCTCCTTGAGTTGTTAATTCCTTTTTCAATTGTGCTAAATTAGGAACAGTGAGGACACTGTTCAAGCTAAGTGTGGGGAGAGGATAATAAAATATAGAGAATAGAGAACTAACTTATACTCTGAATGTTTGCCCTTAAGCAATTTTAAGCCAAATTTTTTCAAAATTATCATGAAATCTAGAGATTGTACTAAATGTTGTAATAAGCATCTACAAAATGTGAAATTGACTTGTTCAAATGTTTTACTCACCCACTGCTGTGATTAGAATACATGTGTTAAAATTAAGTAGTGAAATCTTTAAGAAACAAATTTACCTTGTATTTAGCTTTAGAATTGGAAGTCTAAGAGTAAGTCGAGTCCCTAAGTGAAAAATAAAAAAGTTTACTTCTAGGTTATATTAGCTACTGTATACTCTTTGAAGTTGTTTGTAAAGCAATCATAACACTTAGTGAAAAAAAAAAAAATCAAGCATAGCCATTACTCCAATGATTCAACTAATTAAGTTAAGAGTATTCAAACTTGAATGTTAGAGTGAGGAAGAGTCCGTAGGGGTATCTCAAAACCCGTCACTTGAGTGATGAGCTCGGGATGTTGCCGACTCAATGAACTCACTATAACGATAAGGGCGAAAAAGGCAAAAGTTCATGAAAAGAAGCGGGAAAAAACCCGTCAGAATAGATGCTTGAATAAATCAAAAGAACATGAATGTGAACATTCATTGAATAAAACAAAGATGTATAAAAGGGAAAATATCTAGCAAAGAGCTTATGTCATATGCTTTTACTTTATACTGCAAGGATTATATGCTTGATAATATCCAATGAAGTTTAATTGGGTGTTTTTCCTTAGCGGATTAAGTATTTACTTTTGGAATAAAAATTCTTTTGCTAAACATGAGGATTAAAGTTGTTTTGTTTAGATTAGCTATTGAATTTTGTCCATAGTAATTTGATCACAGGAAACCAGTTTGGTTGAAGTAGTAGACATTAAATTACAAGTCATGAATTACAAATGAATAGATGCTTAGAATGATGAAAAGAAAGTTTTGTATAATCTATGACAGATTTCTCAATTGATTTGATGCAATTGCTTGAGGACAAGCAAGAGTTTAAGTGTGGGGGAATTTGATAGAGCCATTTTATACTCAATCTTTATAGTATAAATTGTGTTAAATTATTATTGATTTTATAGAAATCATAAGGAAATGGTACTTTAATTCTATCATCGTGATAAATCAGGTTAAATGGAGTCAAGGATGCCAATTCAAGTAAATTAGAGAAGTCATCTACAACTTGGTTCAAAGACAAGGATTTACACCGCCGGAGGGAAGTACATGGGCGTGTAATTGAAGTACACGGCCGTGTACTTGGTTTTGAATCAATTGGAAGATACATGGTTGAAGTAAATATATTCAAACACTCCCTTAATTAATTCAATGATCTAAACATAACCCTGCCCAAGATCCGCCCCTAATTCTCATGCAACTTTTATTCAATTCTAAACTTTTCAATGATTAATACCCAATCTCTGATCTGCGGAGTTTCTTACACTAGATTAAGGTCTTTCTCAAGATCACTAATCTCTAATCCTAATTAATTCAATTAAGATCTCTCTCTAATTAACATAATTAAGATTGCAATAAAATCCTAGGACTCTCAATTGAGCCAAACCACAACGACTTCATTCAATACAGAAAACCTCCTATAACCTATCTCTAGGATTACAAGGGGTCTTTTATTCATGCCAGATCTACTCTATTAAACGATTTCTCAATCTTAATAACAGAGATCTAATCCCATCCTAATACTGCGCATATATCAAGATGAACAACTATGATTGCAACATGAATAACTCAAAGATTATAATTAATTATTTAACATCAACAATTCTGTTACATGACAATCAGGGGTTTCTCAAGGGACTAGGTATGAAACAATTAGCTACTCATGAATCTAATAAGAAGAACAAAATAGAAAATAATTGAGTCCATAAGGAAAATTCAAACACGAAATATCTTGGCTTCCAATCCGAAAACTATTCTGGCAACAACTTCTCTTCTCTAGGGTTCTCTTGTGTCGCCCCCCTCCTCTCCTTAGGGTTGTTCTATTTATACTCCTTAAGGAATGGCCGAGCATCTTCAGCTGGAAAGATGCAGTCGTATCTTTCCTTTTCCAAGTGAATCTCGACAAGTGAATAACAGTCGCCTGACACGCCCAACAACACGGCCAGATTTCCAATCGTGTCTCCCTCTGGTCGATAATCTGTAATTCCTCATTCTTGTTCAGTGTTTGGCACGGCTAATAACGCGACTGGCAACACGGCTAGTTTATAAATCGTGCCAAGTTTTGGAGCTTTCCACGTCTTCGCAGCGTCTGCTATGGCTTCAAGCACACCCCTATCACAAGTCGTGCTTCCTTTCTGATACACTCAGAACATATATATAAAATGGGAGCGTAAATTGCAGCAAGTGCACTGGTCGTATCAAGTAATAAAGTGGTGAAAAGTAAGGTTGTCGATCCCTCGAGGAACCAATAGAGTACTAGATCTATGGCAATTCTTATCAATATCTAGGTGATTAAAAAGGGGCTTTGAAATGTCTAATCTAAAAATTTAACTTAAAGCAACAAGAAAAATTTTATGACGAATCTATCAATTATGAACAAGGGAAATTAGAATTCACCCTAGATTTGTTAATCAAATTGCTACCAAGTTATGTCAACTAGTGGTTATAAGGTTATTCAAGTGAGTTTAGAAAATCCTTTTAGGGATGTTGACCTTAAATCAATTAGTCGGCTTCCGCGTATCCAATTAACCAAGGAATCAAAATTATGTTCATACACCTCCCGATGCTACAAACAACTAATGCCCTAAATCAATTAACCCTAATCCCTTAGTGATTAATTAACAAGAAACATTGCATTGCGCCCTCCATAAACTCTAATTAAACCAATTATCGCAACTCCCGTATTGATAATCAATCTAATTAAGAATTCCTAACAAATCCTAATCAATTCCCGTATCAAAAGGTTTTCTAACAATTATAATCAAAGACTGATTATAATTGAAATCAAAGGAATTGCAATCATGAATAATCCTAATAATTCCTAATTACATAACATGGCTACAATTATCCTTTTAACATTCTAGAGTTTTCATCCAATTTCCCACAAGGATGATTTAGAACATTATAGTATGAGTTGCATAAAAACAATTGAAATAAAGAGGTGCAATGGAATTCATATTAAACAACAAGAATAAACTAATAAATGGCATAAAAGAAAATAAAGTAAATGAAACAATGGTTATAATCTTCAAGAGCTTCAATCTTCAAAAATGACTCCTTGAATTCTTCAATTGAAAGCAAACTTCAACAAAATGACATTCATTCTTCAAACTAAACTTTGGAAAAATCTAAAGTACCTAAGGAAATTCTAATGATTCAAAGGAAAGACAAATGATGCTAAAACAAAGAAGAAGAACAAAAGGATTCTAAACAAAAGAAAGGATGCTTAACAAAAGAAAGGATGCCTCCAAGGTTCACACAAGGGGTCTATTTATAGATCCAAAGACGAGGGGGATAAGGTTGATCTGATGAGGATTTGAGTCAGCAAATTAATTAGGATACGATTTTGGAGAGATTCTCGCAATGGATATCCGGGGAGTAATGAAGGCCGGCTCAAGGCCGGCGACTTTTCTTCTTTTTGAGGCTGGTTTAAAGGCCGGCTCAAGGCCGACGGCTTTTCTTCTTTTTGAGGCCGGTTTAAAGGCCGGCTCAAGGCCGGCCCAAGGACGGCGGCCTTCAGTGCAATCCTTCGCTCACTTCTTCAATTTTGTGAAAAACTCCTCCAATTAACTTGTAATTTACTTTTGGGTCCTCAAAACCTGTATTTTCACAATAAATACCATTAAGTATCATTTCTTTATATTTTCTTATAATATTAAAATAAATTTAATATAAGTCCGAAAGAAAATATAAGTATAATGTGATCTTATCAACATCCCCACACTTGAACTTTTGCTTGTCCTCAAGCAAAATAATTGATTTAAACAAGAGAAATCCATCATTGAACTTCTGGTGCCCATTGTTCTGACCATACTGAAATTTGTAACTAGTATATCTAGTTGAAATTTAGTAGTTAATCTAAATACAACAGATTTTTAATCCCAGTGTTTAACAATAGAAAACAATACTTAGTCCATAAGGAAAAACATTCATTTAAACTTCATTGGTTATTAGCAAGTATCATCTCCCTCAATTTTACTTCTTTAAACAAGATAACAAGGAGTGAAAGCATATGGTATCCATTTTTTCCTAGAATTTCTCCCCCTTTTTTTTTTATGTTTTATTTGCCTTGATTGGCAGCGGAGTGAGACTTCACTCTTCTGAGGGACCAAAGCTCGCCCATGTCAACCTGACTTTCATTAAGGTACTAAATTTTTGCCTTTCCGCCCTTCTCGTTATTGTGAGTTCATTGAGTCGGCACATCCTGGGCTCATCGCCTAAGTGACCAGGTTTTAAAGGGACCCCTACGAACTCTTCCTCACACTAACATTTAAGATTGGATACTCTTAACTCACTTTCTTGAGTTATTGGAGTAAAGGCTCTTTTTTTTTTTTTTTTTTTTTTTTTTAAGGGATCACTAAGTAAAATATTTCTTTTACCTCTTTCACTAGGTGTTAAGGTATTCTCAAAGAAATTTCAATAGAGATTTATCCCAACCAATTTTTCCTTGAAGTAAACTTGCTTGTTTTTTCAACTTAAGGACTCAATCTCAAGTTCAAAGGCTAAACATAGGGTAAACCCCGTTCTCTAGAGATTTTACTCTTAAATTTTAACTATGTAAACTAGTCACAACAATTGGCGAGTAGGGCACCAATCTAATTCAATTTCAGGATTTCATTGAAAACACTTAAGGACATAAATAAAGCATGGGATTTGTAAGCTCATGATGTGTGCAATCATTATACTTCTACATTTATAATCCCTTCCCCACACTTAAATTGGACAATGTCCTCATTGTTCCTAATATATCACAAAATTAAGGAAACGAATGTCAATGCAGAAATTGAAATACTGGTACTTCCCTGGTATAAAATTGTTCATCAGGAAGAAAATTCCTCCTAAAATGTTTGTCATCCTTGGAGTGTCTTGAATGCACCGGCAGCTCTTATCCAGCCTTGAATTAGTTTTTTTTTTTTTTTAACGAAACTATTATAGATACTTATTAAGCATGGGCTGCCTCCCATGAAGCGCTTGTTTTATAGTCATCAGCCTGACTATCAGGGTTAGCTTACATCAAGGAGTTTAAACAACTCCTTCAACACCATCGTTTTCAGATTAGGATTCCAAGCTTCCTTCCATGGTATGGTGCCCTTCTTTTCAGCTTCCACCAATGTTTTGTAGGTAGATATCAACAAACTTACCTGCTGGATGTCTGCCCTTGACCATCCCAGGATTTCCCTATATTCATCCAACTGGCCTTGAATCTGCTGCTGCAATTCTTTTGTCATAGGCGCTTGATTAATGTGAGGCCATGGATTTCCTAAATTCAGACACTTATAATCAAACAATTGATTAGAAAAGACATTAGGTTCAAGTGTCTGCATAGGCATTAGTGTCGGCACTGGTAGCTTCTCATAGTCGTCTGTCTTCTCAAAAGCAACAACATTTTCAGTCTGGGGTACTTGTTCACGACCTTTGTTTTCTTGCTCATCTTCATCCCCCCAATCATCTATCTCATTCAAGACAGCTTCAAGAGTGGTTTGCCCTACATCTTCCTCCACATCATTGTTAGTAATTTCACCCTCAGCAGATATGTCCGAATACCTTGCTTTCTCATTAGACAAAAACACAGGATCATACATATCAAATGTTACCTGGTCATCTAGTGCTCTAAGGGTGAGCTTACCTTATCCTACATCAATTAGAGCTTGACCTGTGGCTAGGAATGGTCTTCCTAAGATCATGGGTACCTCTCTATCTTCTTCCATTTCCAAGACTATAAAGTCAACTGGAAAGATGAATTTGTCCACTTTTACTAGGACATTCTCCACTATACCCTTTGGGTACTTGACACTTCTATCCGCAAGTTGTAAGGTGACGTGCGTCTCCTTACATTCTCCAAGTCCTAGTTTTTTGAAAATAGACAGAGGCATTAAATTTATACTTGCACCAGAATCTATAAGTACTTTATCAAAATTAAATTACCAATAGTGCAAGGAATAGTAAAACTTCCCTGATCTCTTTGTTTTCTTGGCAAATTGGATAAATTCTTTTGTAAGATCATAGAACATTCTCCTATAAGCATCACTGGTTCATTTCCTTCAATCTTCCTCTTCTTTGTGAGTAAATCCTTCATGAACCTAGCATATGATGGCATCTGCTGAAGTGCCTCTGCAAAAGGAATGTTAATTTGCAATTTTTTAAAGACTTCTAAAAATTTAGCAAATTGTGAATCCAATTGTTGTTGCTTCAGCCTTCCTGGGAAAGGAATAGGAGGAACATATGCTTTCACTTTTGGTGAATTTTTCTTTGGCTCCTCTTCCTTTTGTTTCCCTTTATCTTTCCCCAGGTTAACCTCCTCTTCCTCAAGTTTCTTATCAATCAATTCCTTACCACTTCTTAACATAATAGCATTTACACCCATAGGATTTTGCTCAGTATTGCTAGGTAAAGACCCAGATGGTCTATTACTCAACTGTTGAGACATTTGACTAAGCTGATTTTCAAGATTCCTAATGGTGGCTTGTTGATTTTGCAACATTGTGTCAGTCTTTTACATATAACTTATCATGAGTTCTTCCATTTTAGACTGACCTTGCTGAGAAGAGGTATTATGATTAGGATATTGTTGATGGGGAGTATTATGATTAGGACCTTGCTTTTGAAATCCAGGGGGTTTAAGTGCGTTGTTATCATTTCTCCATGAGAAATTTGGATGGTTACGCCACCCTGGATTGTAGGTGTTTGAATAGGGTCCTTGATTTCCTCTTTGGAAATTGTTGACAAAATTTACTTGCTCTCCATGGGATGAGGAGGAAAAGTTTCTAGATGGGCACTCAAGAGTTGAGTGTGGTCCTGAGCATAACTCACAACAAGAAAATTGATTAACATTGAAAGAAGGTGCAGAGGTGAGTTTACTTACCTGGGCGGTAAGAGCAGAAATCTGAGCTGTTAAGGTGTCCATATCATTGACAGATGCCACTCTAGACTTACCTCTTTCATGTTGCCAATTATGTGCACTAGAGGCCATTTCATCTATCAAAGCACTAGCCTCATCATATGTCTTACTCATTAATGCACCACCAGAAGCAGCATCTACTAGAGATCTCAATGTGTCATCTAAACTGAGATAGAATATCTCAATAAGGAGATTATCTGGTAATCCATGATGGGGGCATTTTCTAATTGCCTCCTTAAATCTTTCCCATGCTTCATAAAGTGATTCACCACTAAACTTACTGAAGTTTGTGATGTCATTTCTCAACCTAGCAGTTCTAGCTGGTGGAAAAAATCTCCTTAAAAATTTAGATGAGAGATCTACCCAAGTGGTTACAGAGTCTTGTGGCAATGAATTGTACCAAGCCCTAGCTTTTTCTCTAAGTGAAAACGGAAAAAGTTGTAGCCTAATTACATCATCAGATACATTATTCATTTTCACTGTATTACAATATTGAAGAAATACTGCAATATGCTCATCAGGACTCTCATTTGGATATCCTCCAAATTGATTTGATTGAACCATTTGAACGAGTGCTGGTTTTAACTCGAAATTATTAGCCTGAATTGTTGGTCTTCTAATTGCAGGACCTGAAACAACAGGTACCGTGTATTCTCGAAGTGCTCTACCAACACCCTGAATCTGATTGTTGTTCTCATCTGCCATGTTCTCTTCTTCCTTTCTTCTCTGCTCTCTTCTAAGTTGTCGCAAGGTGCGTTCTATCTCAAGATTAATTGGTAGAAGTTCAGCACTTCTACTCTTGCGCATAAAAAGACCCTTAAAGAGAATGGAAAACGATCACACAATGATAAGAAAAATTAAATAACAAAATAATTGTGCCTAAATTACCAACAGAATTACAAAATCTAATATCTATTAGTTCCCCGGCAACGGCGCCAAAAACTTGATACACTCAGAACATATATATAAAATGGGAGCGTAAATTGCAGCAAGTGCATTGGTCGTATCAAGTAATAAAGTGGTGAAAAGTAAGGTTGTCGATCCCTCGAGGAACCAATAGAGTACTAGATCTATGGCAATTCTTATCAATATCTAGGTGATTAAAAAGGGGCTTTGAAATGTCTAATCTAAAAATTTAACTTAAAGCAACAAGAAAAATTTTATGACGAATCTATCAATTATGAACAAGGGAAATTAGAATTCACCCTAGATTTGTTAATCAAATTGCTACCAAGTTATGTCAACTAGTGGTTATAAGGTTATTCAAGTGAGTTTAGAAAATCCTTTTTAGGGATGTTGACCTTAAATCAATTAGTCGGCTTCCGCGTCTCCAATTAACTAAGGAATCAAAATTATGTTCATACACCTCCCGATGCTACAAACAACTAATGCCCTAAATCAATTAACCCTAATCCCTTAGTGATTAATTAACAAGAAACATTGCATTGCGCCCTCCATAAACTCTAATTAAACCAATTATCGCAACTCCCGTATTGATAATCAATCTAATTAAGAATTCCTAACAAATCCTAATCAATTCCCGTATCAAAAGGTTTTCTAACAATTATAATCAAAGACTGATTATAATTGAAATCAAAGGAATTGCAATCATGAATAATCCTAATAATTCCTAATTACATAACATGGCTACAATTATCCTTTTAACATTCTAGAGTTTCATCCAATTTCCCACAAGGATGATTTAGAACATTATAGTATGAGTTGCATAAAAACAATTGAAATAAAGAGGTGCAATGGAATTCATATTAAACAACAAGAATAAACTAATAAATGGCATAAAAGAAAATAAAGTAAATGAAACAATGGTTATAATCTTCAAGAGCTTCAATCTTCAAAAATGACTCCTTGAATTCTTCAATTGAAAGCAAACTTCAACAAAATGACATTCATTCTTCAAACTAAACTTTGGAAAAATCTAAAGTACCTAAGGAAATTCTAATGATTCAAAGGAAAGACAAATGATGCTAAAACAAAGAAGAAGAACAAAAGGATTCTAAACAAAAGAAAGGATGCCTCCAAGGTTCACACAAGGGGTCTATTTATAGATCCAAAGAGGAGGGGGATAAGGTTGATCTGATGAGGATTTGAGTCAGCAAATTAATTAGGATACGATTTTGGAGAGATTCTCGCAATGGATATCCGGGGAGTAATGAAGGCCGGCTCAAGGCCGGCGGCTTTTCTTCTTTTTGAGGCCGGTTTAAAGGCTGGCTCAAGGCCGGCGGCCTTGAATGTAGGTCGGCCCAAGGACGGCGGCCTTCAGTGCAATCCTTTGCTCACTTCTTCAATTTTGTGAAAAACTCCTCCAATTAACTTGTAATTTACTTTTGGGTCCTCAAAACCTGTATTTTCACAATAAATACCATTAAGTATCATTTCTTTATATTTTCTTATAATATTAAAATAAATTTAATATAAGTCCAAAAGAAAATATAAGTATAATGTGATCTTATCACTTTCCAAGTGACAAGTTTGATCTTCAGGTGTACTCGCGGTTCATGAAACGGGCGTGGCTTTCCCTGTGTTGTCCATAAGTAGCTTTAACTTGATCTTTTAAGCTTCAATCATGCTCCTTTTGTTATCTTTCTCCTTCTCTTTGGTATTACACCCTGAAACTGATATATTTATCTGTTAAGTACTGAATCCGCATTGATTTTATGCAAAAGACTACACAAATTCATCATTAATGCCCATGATTTACAAGGGTTAATTTACTCTTATCATTGGGCGATAGTAGTATCGGGATGGGTGGCCTCTTGGGAAGTCCTCGTGTAGCACACCTTTTGTTTTGGTCTTAGCAAGAAAGAATTTCGATCGGAATAGCGGCGTTTTCGATTTCCTTTTTCGCTTGGTCTCCGTTTTCGATATTTTCCTCCATCCCGTGCGGCGAGGGGCCCGCGCAGCCAACGGAGGCGATCCATCCTCGAGAGGAAGCGAAGGATAAGACAAAGCAGCATAAACCACTAAGCGGGTGCCATCATACCAGCACGAATACACTGGATCCCAAAAGAACTCCGAAGTTAAGCGTGCTTGTGCGTGAGCAGTACTGAGATGGGTTACCACCTGGGAAGTCCTCGTGTTGCTCACCTTTCTTTTTGGTCTTGGCAAGTAAGAATTTCGATTTCCTTTTTCGCTTGGTCTCCAATTTCGATATCTTCCTCCTTCCCGTTGTGGCGAGGGGCCCGTGCAGCCGACAGAGACGGTGCATCCTCGAGAGGAAGCGAAGGATGAGAGAAAGTAGCATGAACCACTAAGCGGGTGCGATCATACCGGCATGAATACACTGGATCTCATTAGAACTCCGAAGTTAAGCGTGCTTGGGCGATAGTAGCATCGGGATGGGTGACCTCCTAGGAAGTCCTCGTGTAGCACACCTTTCGTTTTGGTCTTGGCAAGTAAGAATTTCGATCGGAACTGCAGCATTTTCGATTTCCATTTTCGCTTGGTCTCTGTTTTCGATATCTTCCTCCTTCCCGTTGTGGCGAAGGGCCCGCGCAGCCGACGGAGATGATCCATCCTCGAGAGGAAGGGAAGGATAAGGCAAAGCAGTGTAAACCACTAAGTGGGTGCGATCATACCAGCACGAATACAACGAATCCCAAAAGATCTCCAAAGTTAAGCGTGCTTGTGCGTGAGTAGCACTGGGATGGGTGACCACCTGGGAAGTCCTCGTGTTGCACTCCTTTTGTTTTGGCCATGGCAAGTAAGAATTTCGATCGGAACCGCGGCATTTTCGATTTCCTTTTTCGCTTGGTCTCCGATTTCGATATCTTCCTCCTTCCCGTTGCGGCGAGGGGCCCGCGCAGCCGATGAAGACGGTGCATCCTCGAGAGGAAGCGAAGGATGAGAGAAAGTAGCGTGAACCACTAAGCGGGTGCAATTATACCAGCACGAATACACCGGATCCCATCAGAACTCCGAAGTTTAACGTGCTTGGGCGAGAGCAGTACTAGGATGGGTGACCTCCTGGGATGTCCATGTGTTGCACTCCTTCCGTTTTGGTATTGGCATTTAAGAGTTTCGATTAGAATCGCGACGCTTTCGATTTCCTTTTCGCTTGGTCTCCGGTGTCGATATCTTTCTCCTACTTGTTGCGGCGAGAGCCCCGCACAGCCAACAGAAACGGTTCATCCTCGATAGGAAGCCGTGGATAATAGAACGCAGCATGATCCACTAGGCGGGAGCGATCATACTAGCACGAATGCACCGGATGTCATCAAAACTCCGAAGTTAAGCATGCTTGGGCGAGAGCAACACTGGGATGGGTGATCTCCTGTGAAGTCCTCGTGTTGCACACCTTCTGTTTTGGTCCTAGCAAGTAAGAATTTCGATCGGAACAGCAACGTTTTCGATTTACTTTTTCGCTTGGTCTCCGATTTCAATATCTTCCTCCCTGTCGTAGCGAGGGGCCCGTGCAACCGACGGAGACGGTCCATCCTTGAGAGGAAGCGAAGGATAAGGGAAAGTAGGGTAAACCACTAAGCGGGTGCGATCATACTAGCACGAATACACTGGATCCCATGAGAACTTCGAAGCTAAGCGTACTTGGGCGGGAGCAGTACTGGGATGGGTAAACTCCTGGGAAGTCCTCGTATTGCACTCCTTTCGTTTTGATCTTGGTAAGTAAGAATTTCGATCAGAATCGCGGCGTTTTCGATTTCCTTTTTCGCTTGGTGTTCGATTTCGATATCTTCCTCCTTCCCGTTGCGGCGAGGGGCTCGCGCAGCCGATGGAGACGGTCCATCCTCGAGAGGAAGAGAAGGATAAGGGAAAGCAAGGTAAACCACTAAGCGGGTGTGATCATACCAGCACGAGTACACTGGATCCCATGAGAACTCTGAAGTTAAGCGTGCTTGGGCTAAAGCAGTACTAGGATGGGTAAACTCCTGGGAAGTCCTCGTGTTGCACTCCTTTCATTTCAGTCTTGGTAAGTAAGAATTTCGAACGGAATCGCGGCATTTTCAAGTTCCTTTTCCGGTTGGTCTCCGATTTTGATATCTTCGTCCTTCCCGTTGCGGTGAGGGGCCCGCGTAGCCAATGGAGACGGTCGATCCTTAAGAGGAAGCGAAGGATTGGAGAAAGCAACGTGAACTACTAAGCGAGTGCGATCATATCGGCACGAATACACCGGACCCCATAAGAACTCCGAAGTTAAGCGTGCTTGGGCGAGAGATGGGTGACCTCCTGGGAAGTCCTCGTGTTGCACTCCATTCGTTTTGGTCTTGGCAAATAAGAATTTCGATCAGAACCGTGGCATTTTTTATTTCCTTTTTCGCTTGGTCTCCGATTATGATATCTTCCTCCTTCCAATTGCGGCGAGGGGCCCGCGCAACCGATGGAGACAGTCCATCCTCGAGAGTAAGCGAAGGATGAGAGAAAGCAACGTGAACCACTAAGCGGGTGCGATCATACTAGCACGAATACAGCGGATCCCATTAGAACTCTAAAGTTAAGCGTACTTGGGCGAGAGTAGTACTGGGATGGGTGACCACCTGGGAAGTCCTCGAGTTGCACTCCTTTCGTTTTGGTCTTGGCAAGTAAGAATTTCGATCGGAACTGCGGCGTTTTCGATTTCCTTTTTCGCTTGGTCTTCGATTTCGATATCTTCCTCCTTCCCGTTGCGGCGAGGGGCCCGCGCAGCCGTCGGAGACGGTGCATCCTCAAGAGGAAGCGAACGATGAGAGAAAGTAGCATTAACCACTAAGCGGGTGCAATCATACCAGCACGAATACACCGGATCCCATTAGAACTCCGAAGTTAAGCATGCTTGGGCGAAAGCAGTACTTGGATCGGTAACCTCCTAGGAAGTCCTCGTGTTGCAATCCTTTCATTTTGGTGTTGGCAAGTAAGAATTTCAATCGGAACCGCGGTATTTTCGATTTCATTTTTTGCTTGTTCTCCGATTTCGATATCTTCCTCCTTCCCGTTGCGGCGAGGGGCCCACGCAGCCGACGAAGATGGTCCATCCTCGAGAGGAAGCGAAGGATAAGAGAAAGCATCATGAACCACTAAGCGGGTGCGATCATACCAGCACGAATACACCGGATCCCATCAGAACTTCGATGTTAACCTTGCTTGGGCGAGAGCAGTATTGGGATGGGTGACCTCTTGGGAAGTCCTCGTGTTGCACTCCTTTCATTTCGGTCATGGCAAGTAAGAATTTCGATCGGAACCTTGGCATTTTCGAGTTCCTTTTTCGATTGGTCTCTGATTTCAATATCTTTGTCCTTCCCGTTGCGGTGAGGGGCCCGCGCAGCCAATGGAGATGGTCTATCCTCGAGAGCAAGCGAAGGATGAGAGAAAGCAGCATGAACTACTAAGCGGATGCGATCATACCAGCACGAATACACTGGATCCCATCAGAACTCCGAAGTTAAGCGTGCTTGGGCGAGAGCAGTACTAGGATGGGTGACCTCCTGGGAAGTCTTTGTGTTGCACTCCTTTTGTTTTGGTATTGGCAAGTAAGAATTTTGATCGGAACCGCGGCGTTTTTAATTTCCTTTTTCGCTTGGTCTCCGATTACGATATCTTCCTCCTTCCCGTTGTGGCGGGGGGCCCGCGCAGCCGACAGAGACGGTCCATCCTCGAGAGGAAGCGGAGGATAGGAGAAAGCAGCGTGAACCATTAAGTGGGTGCGATCATACTAGCACGAATACAACGGATCCCATTAGAACTCTGAAGTTAAGCGTACTTTGGCGAGAGCAGTACTAGGATGGGTGACCACCTTGGAAGTCCTCGTGTTGCACTGCTTTCGTTTTCGTCTTGGCAAGTAAGAATTTCAATTGGAACCGCGGCGTTTTTGATTTCCTTTTTCACTTGGTCTCCGATTTCGATATCTTCCTCCTTCCCGTTGCGGCGAGGGGCACGCACAGCCGTCGGAGACGGTGTATCCTCGAAAGGAAGTGAAGGATGAGAGAAAGTAACGTGAACCACTAAGCGGGTGCGATCATACCAGCACGAATACACCGGATCCCTTCAGAACTCCGAAGTTAAGCGTGTTTGGGCGAGAGCAGTACTGGGATCGGTAACCTCCTGGGAAGTCCTCGTGTTGTAGTCCTTTCATTTTGGTGTTGGCAAGTAAGAATTTCGATTGGAACCGCGGCATTTTCGATTTCCTTTTTTGCTTGTTCTCCGATTTTGATATCTTCCTCCTTCCCGTTGCGGCGAGGGGCCCACGCAGCCGACGGAGATGGTCCATCCTCGAGAGGAAGAGAAGGATAAGGGAAAGCTGGGTAAACCACTAAGCGAGTGTGATCATACCAGCATGAAGACACTGGATCCCGTGAGAACACCGAAGCTAAGCGTGCTTGGGCTAGAGTAGTACTGGGATGGGTAAACTACTGGGAAGTCCTCGTGTTGCACTCCTTTCGTTTTAGACTTGGTAAGTAAGAATTTCGATCGGAATCGCGGCGTTTTTTATTTCCTTTTTCGCTTGGTCTTCGATTTCGATATCTTCCTCCTTCCTATTGCGGCGAGGGGCCCGCGCAGTTGACGGAGACGGTCCATCCTCGAGAGGAAGCGAAGGATAAGAGAAAGCAACATGAACCACTAAGCGGGTGCGATCATACCAGCACGAATACACCGGATCCCATCAGAACTTCGATGTTAACCTTGCTTGGGCGAGAGCAGTACTGGGATGGGTGACCACTTGGGAAGTCCTCGTGTTACACTCCTTTCGTTTTGGTCATGGTAAGTAAGAATTTTGATTGGAATTGTGGCGTTTTTGATTTCCTTTTTCACTTGGTCTCCGATTTCGATATCTTCGTCCTTCCCATTGTGGCAAGGGGCCCGCGCAGCCAATGGAGACGGTCCATCCTTGAGAGGAAGCGAAGGATGAGAGAAAGCAGCGTGAACTACTAAGCGGGTGCGATCATACCTGCACAAATACACCTGATCCCATCAGAATTCCGAAGTTAAGCGGGCTTGGTCGAGAGTAGTACAGGGATGGGTGACTGACAAGTCGCAAAATACCCTTATCTAGAGTAATGAAATTGTGCTTTATTGTTGAATTTTTAGATGATTTGATGAAGAAAAGGATGCTTAATGGAATGAATGTTAATTTTAGGATCTTCTAGAGTATTTTGGAGCTAAGGGAAGGAGTTTTGAAGAGTCGGAGCAAGTTTAGTAGGAATTGGATACATTACATGTCAAGAGAAAAACTTTTTGGAAAGTACACAAGCGAGATACACGCCCATGTACTTTGCTTGTGTATATAAGTTTTTCTTCTGTTCGATGATGTTTCAAATACACGACCAATGTACACTCCCATGTACTTGCTCATGTATATTCACATTAGGACACTTGGAAGCAAGCATGAGATACACGAACGAGATATACTACTTGTGTATCCGCTCGTGTATACATCCAATCGGGGTACATGTATAAATAGACCGTCAGTTTGCCTTAGAAACAGAGGTTACGAATTTTTCATTTTCTCTCACTCTCATAACAGCAAGGGAAAGAAGATTCTGTTGATTCTAAGGGAGATTGAAGACCCACGAAGAAGAAGATTCTATCTTTAAGGGTTGTGACCATGAATTTTATCTATTCTTCTAGTAATTGCATTTCTTTTGTCCAATTTATGGAGGAGTAGACCCTCGATCTAAATTTTATTTGAAACTTCTCTATCATATGATGAATATTTGGTCATTAATGCGAAGTTGTTGACTTTCTTATGATTAATTGCATGCTCTTCAATTGTTTCTTAGATTCATAGATCCGGAATATGAATTTATGCATGCTATCATATTAGTTAATTGAGAAATTGCTCATATGATTAGATATAATGCAATTAATGAGATTTGATTGTTCTTCTAGAGATAGGAAACAAGAGTCTTTGGTTTACATCGATTATTTTGATGCGAATTCATGTGCTTTATGCAATTCTAGGTTGCTATTAACTAAGGAGAGATCCTATTTGATAAACCTAGGATTAGATAGGTTAATATACTTGAGAAAGTAGTTAACTTGACTAGAGAATTCGACAGTATAAGAAGTCAATTACGACAATCTTCAGAAATCTAATGAATTACATGATAGAGAAGGAGTAGAATAAGATCTAAGTTGCTTTTGTTAATTGATAAATCTTCAGAACCATTGTTTTTAGTGAGTTATTAGTTTTAAAATTAGAGTAATTAAGTTTTAACCAACATTATTAAGTGGCGGTTAGATAATAGGAACGGAGTTAGTACTAGTAGTTGGTGTATCTCTAAGGGACGACCTTGTGCTTACTCGCTATATTACGCACCGATAATTGCACATGCCTATTGCTTCGTAGTCGGATTAAGAACAAGAATTCAATTTATTAAAACTACGATTGGCAACGATCAAGTTTTTGGCACCGTTACCGGGGATACGCCAATATTAGAAACACTTTTTACTTATTAATTTAACCAATTTATTTCTTTCTTATCTTTTTTCCCTTTTCTTCCTGAGAATTTGGAGCTCATAATTGATTTGTATTACGTTTACAGTGCATGACCCGAAGTCGCTCTAAGGAACTTGCTGTTTTTAATCTTGAGTCAGAGAAAATTATTCGTTGTTATCAGAAAAAGCAACACTCGACTGAGTCAACATCATTTGGTATTCAAGGAGAATCACTGAAGGAAGAAATGGCTGATCAAGTCAATAATCGTGCTCAAGAGCTGAATCAAGGAAATGTTGTTGTGGATCCCCCGAATCATCAACTGGTTGATAATAGAGATGGCCGAGTTAATGAGCCACCTAGAACCAATTCTGATTTTGCCAGGCCAAACTTGATAGGCGTTAGCTCTAGCATAGTTCGTCCTCGAGTGGAGGCAAATAATTTTGAACTTAAGCTTGCCGTGATTCAGATGGTGCAGCAATATACTCAATTTGATGGTTTACAGGATGAAGATCCAAATGCACATATCCAACTCTTTCTGGAGATATGCGATACCTTCAAATTTAATGGAGTTAGTGATGATGCGATCTGCCTCAGGCTCTTCCCATTCTCTTTGAAAGGCAAGGCTAAGCAGTGGCTGAATTCTTTACCGAGGAACTCCATTACTACATGGCAAGGTCTGATTAAGAAGTTTATGGACAAATTCTTCCCTCCTTCAAAGACCGCTAAACTTCGAGCTGAGATTCAATCTTATCATCAGTATGACATGGAGACGTTGTATGAAACCTGGGAGAGATTCAAGGACTCAATGCGGAAATGCCCACACCATGGGATCCCGGAGTGGCTTCAAGTTTAGATATTTTATAATGGGTTGAACTATCAAACGAGACAAACAGTAGATGTCGCAGCTGGTGGCACCTTGAACCATAAAACTCCTGAAGAAAGTTTAACTCTTTTTGAAGACATGGCTGCGAATAATTATGAATGGTCACATGGTAGGGGCAGATAAAAGAAGGTGGCAGGCATTCTTAAAGTGGATGTGGCTACTTCTATCATGTCCAAAGTTGAGGCTTTATTTAGAAAGATCGACGGGTTGGCTGTCTCACAACATCAGCTGGCTATTGTGGAACCCTCTGGTGGTGAGGAAGGGTAAACAGAGCAAGTGGATTATTTGGGAAACCCAATTCGGCCCCATAACAATCCATATAGCAATACTTATAACCCAGGATGGAGAAATCACCCAAATATTTCTTGGACTAACAACAATAATATTCAAAAGGGCAATCCGAATCCTCCACCAAGTTATCAGAGGCCACTGGTCCAGTGTTCCAAACCGCCACTTGAAGATCTCCTCATAAAATTCATCAAGGATTCAGAAGACAGACATAAGTCCTTAGATTTGATTCTGAAAAATCAAGACTCGGCTCTGACGAATCATGAGGCATCAATACACAATCTTGAAAACCAGGTCGGTCAGATAGCTAAGCTTCTGTTAGAGAGATCTCAAGGTTCACTACCAGGAAACACGAAAACCAACCCTAGAGAACATGTTAAAGCTGTCACATTACGAAGTGGTAAGGAACTACAACCAAAGGTTCAAAAAGAAGAGAGTTGGGTGACTGAACCAGCAAAAGAACAATTAGTTCTCAAAGAAGGGGGATAGCATTCAGAAAAATCACCTAAAGAGAAATCATCACCTCCATTAATCCCAGAATACAAGCCCAATGTTCCTTATCTAGCATGACTCAAGAAGGACAGAACAAATGAGCACTATGGCAGATTTTTAGAGATATTCAAGCAATTGCATATTAACCTTCCACTGGTTTAGGCATTATCACAAATGCCACGATATGCAAAATTTTTGAAAGAGTTTCTATCGAACAAAAAGAAGCTTGAAGAGTTCTCCATTGTAACTTTAGGAGGAGAATGCTCTACGGTAATTCAGAACAAACTCCCAAAGAATTTAAAAGATCCTGGGAGCTTTACCATCCCTTGCCTGGTAGGGAATTTATCTGAAGAACGGGCATTGGCTGATTTGGGAGCCAACATTAATTTGATGCCATACAAGATGTTCCAGAAATTGGGTATTGGAGAGCCGAAACCGACCAAAATGAGTCTTCAGTTAGCCGATCGATCAATCAAATTCCCGAGAGGAGTAGTTGAAGATGTATTAGTGAAGGTGCAGGACTTCATCTTCTTGGCGGATTTCATCATCCTTGACATGGAAGCAGATGTGGAGGTCCCTCTTATATTGGGGAGGCCATTTTTGGCTACTGCTAGAGCCATAATTGATGTTGGGGATGGGAAGTTAGTGTTGAGAGTGGGAAATGAAGAGGTCATGGTGAAAATGCCTGACGTCCTTAAACAAAGCCTGCACCATGATGATACATGCTATTCAATCGACTACCTCGACTTCGCAGTTTCGGATTCATTGCAAGACCTGTTGATTGATGATGCATTGGAATTGTGTTTGATGAATGGGGAGAAAGAGCAACCTAAAAATATGGCGATTAGAGCAGTTGTCAATCAGCTTAATAATAATCCTGAGTTGAGAGAAGAAAGAAGCTTTGAAGAGATCGAAACCTTCAATTGAGGAACCACCTGAGCTATAATTGAAACAATTGCCAGACTACCTTCAATATGCATTTTTGGAAGAAGATTCTAAACTTCCAGTCATAATTGCATCAAATCTGGATCGAGATCAGCAGGAAAGGTTATTGCATGTCTTGGGGCAACACAAGAAAGCAATTGCATGGAAAATTGTAGATATAAAGGGGATTAGCCCATCGTTTTGTACACACAAAATTTTGATGGAAGATTGTATCAAGCCAGTGGTACAACCGTAGCGCCGACTTAATCCAAATATGAGAGATGTTGTAAAAAAGGAAGTCATCAAATTGCTTGATGCAGGAATGATCTACCCGATTTCTGATAGCTCATAGGTGAGCCCCATTCAAGTAGTTTCGAAGAAAGGCGGTATGACAGTGGTACCGAATGAAAAAAATGAACTCATCTCGATGAGAACTGTCGCTGGATGGAAAGTTTGTATAGATTACCACAAGCTAAATGACGCAACTCGAAAGGATCATTTTCCTCTTCCATTTGTGGACCAAATGCTTGAAAGGTTAGCTGGTCATGTATATTACTGTTTCCTCGATGGGATGTCTGGATATTTTCAAATTCCTATCGCACCCGAAGACTAGGAAAAGACGACATTCACATGCCCTTTTGGGACCTTCGCTTATCGACGCATGCCTTTCGGATTATGCAACGCTGCAGCCACCTTTCAGCGACGCATGATGGCTATTTTTTAGGATATGGTAGGAGACAAGATGGAAGTATACATGGATGATTTTTCTGTTTTCGAGAATTCTTTTGATGAGTGTCTACACCATCTTGAGTTAGTGTTGCCACGTTGTGAAGATACTAACCTGGTCTTAAATTGGGAGAAGTGTCATTTTATGGCAAAAGAAGGTATTGTTTTGGGTCATAAAATCTCCAAGAAAGGCATAGAAGTGGATGAGGCAAAGATCGAAGCAATTTCTAAATTGCCCCCACCATCTTCAGTTAAGGCAATACGAAGTTTTCTTGGCTATGCAGGGTTCTATCGACGATTCATTAAAGAATTTTCAAAAATTGCTAGGCCGATGACAAAAATCTTGGAGAAGGATACCTCCTTTGACTTCAACCAGGAATGCATTGATGCATTTGAACACCTCAAGCAAAAACTCATCACTGCACCTATCATGGTCACACCAACATGGGACGTTCCCTTTGAGATTATGTGTAATGCTAGTGACTCGGCTGTGGGAGCTGTTCTGGGTCAGCGAAAGGACAAATACTTTGAACCCATTCATTATGCTAGCAAAACACTCACTCCTACATAAGAAAACTATACAACCATTGAGAAGGAGTTGCTGGCAGTTGTCTTTGTCTTTGACAAGTTCAGACCATATCTCATCTTATCTAAGGTCATCGTATACACAGATCATTCCGCCTTGAAATTCTTGCTGAACAAACAGGATGCAAAGCTACGCCTCATTCGGTGGATTTTACTTCTTCAAGAGTTTGATCTTGAGATAAGAGATAAAAAGGGTGCCAAAAATCTAGCAGCCGACCACCCATCACATTTGGAGAATCCCTGTTTAGAAAGACTGAACGAAATTGAGATCAACGATGAGTTCCCTGAGGAACAATTGTATGCCATCAAGACCGTTGAAGATGATATCATCCCATGGTTTGCTGATATTGCCAATTACCTAGTGGCAAGGGCCCTTCCTAAGGATATGAACAAGCAGCAGAAGAAGAAATTTTTCACCGAATTGAAGCACTACTACTGGGAGGATCCACATTTATTCAGAATTTGTGCTGATCAGATGATTCGAAGGTGTGTTTCCCATGAAGAAGGATGGAAAATCTTATTCCACTGTCACAGTGGGCCAACGAGAGGACATCATAGTGCCAATAGGACGGTGCACAAAGTATTGGAAGCAGGATTTTACTGGTCGTCATTGTTTAGGGATGCTCAGAGATATATAGCTCGATGTGACCGATGCCAGAGGGATGGTAACATATCAAAAAGGAATGAAATGCCACAACACTACATATTAGAGTGTGAAGTATTCGATGTGTGGGGCATCGACTTTATGGGGCCCTTTCCTCCTTCCTTCGGAAATAAATACATATTGGTAGCCATGGATTACATCTCTAAATTTGTAGAAGCATAAGCCTTGTCGACTAATGACTCTCAGGTGGTTGTTAAATTCTTGAAGAAGCTCTTTTGTAGATTCGGGGTCCCACGGGCACTCATAAGTGACAGAGGTACACACTTCTGTAATTCGCAAGTTGAAAAGATTCTTAAGCGATATGGGGTGACTCACCGTCTTGCTACGCCATATCACCCCCAAACTAGTGGGCAAGTGGAGGTTTCAAACAGGGACCTAAAGCGTATCTTAATGAAGTTTGTGTCTCACCATAGACGAGACTGGGCTGGGAAGTTAGATGATGCTTTGTGGGCATATCGGACAGCTTACAAAACCCCCCTTGATACTACTCCATATCGATTGGTCTACGAGAAAGCTTGCCATTTACCAGTTGAGATTTAGCACAAGGCATTTGGGCGATCAAATCTGCCAATTTAGATCTCAGCCGGTCTGGAGCACATCGAAGGATGCAACTTAATGAGCTAGATGAATGGAGGCTCATGGCATATGACAATTCATATATATACAAAGAGAAAGCCAAGAAGTTTCATGATGCTCGGCTACCACGGAATGGACAGTTTAATGAAGGGGACTTTGTATTACTTTTCAACTCTAGGTTGAAATTGTTCCCTGGGAAGCTTAAATCAAGATGGTCCGGTCCATTCCGGGTAAAAAAGGTTTTTCCCTACGGCACAGTTGAGTTGGAACACCCGGAGAAAGGCATTTTCAAGGTGAATGGCCAAAGGCTTAAGCATTACTTTGGGGACAAAACAGTTTTGGAAGAAAAGGAGGAGCTGAACCTCATTCTCATCTCCATTTGAGCTCCATTGGTTCATTACGTTGAGCTAACGACGTTAAACATCAGCGCTTCTTGGGAGGCAACCCATGTTGCTTAGGACAGCAAGCTACAGAGGGGCTAACCAAGTTTGGATTCTATGAAAGTCACCTTAATAGAGCTTCTTTTAAGCTCTAAGTGTGGGGAAATTTAGGATGGGAGACCTTTTCAAGGGAATGCAAGATGAAGTGATGATAGGTATGTACTTTGATCTGCACAACTGGGTACACTAGTGGTGTATCCGGTTTCTCACACATGCTAGAGGGTGTCTAAATTGACTTTGCAATACAAAAGGGGAATACGTCATGGTGTGCCCTCCCGTGCACTGCAAAATATGCTCATTGTGTACATATCAGAGATACACGAATAAGGTACACACTCGTGTACCTGGTCGTGTATCTGACCCATAGAAGGCACAATTCGATACACAAACAAGGTACATGCTTGTATACCTGGTCGTGTATCTGATCCACAGAACACCCCCTCTATATACACGAACAAGGTACACACTCGTGTACCTGGTCGTGTATTTGACTCACAAAATGCTCTCCCATGATACATGAACAAGGTACACGCTCGTGTACCTGGTCATGTATCTAACCCACAGAATGCTCTCCCACGATACATGAACAAGGTACACGCTCGTGTATTTAACCCATAGAAAGGAATCCAAAGTACATGACCGTGTACTTGGTCGTGTATCTAATTTTTCTGTTTGTACTATAAAAGGCCTCCTCACTTCACTCTGCCATTTACACGACCTATTCTCCATTCGTGTATCTGACCCACTCACTCCCACTCTACTCCTCCATACCGTGGTTGTTCTTTCCACACCATAAATTTCTTCCGTTTCAAGGACTCAAGGTAAGTAAGTTTTCTCTTCTTCTTCTTCAATACTTATTGTAATACGGTTGCTGCTCGGTTTTCTTTTACGACTACCATACATGCTTGCATCTATGATGATGGTATGATGAGTGATTTCGCAATTTGGAAGTCGATTGTTGATAGATTTGTAGACATTTTGAACTCACGTGAATGCATGTATGATTGATGTCATGAGTGGCTGCCAAACAAGTGAATCGACAGTTAGGGTTTGAACATGAATATTTGGGACTTTGATTTTGTGGGTTTCTGGAACAATGTTGTTGTGTTTCTTTCCCAATCTTCTTCTTAGAAACCAAGTTATGAGGCCATTTTTTTTTTATGATCACTAAACTATCGCACCTAGCTTCTTAGAATCAAGATTTGAACTTTATCTTTTAAGAATGCTTTGGGTATGTTGTAGTTACATTTTTTGCCTTCAAGAAGGTAGATTGATAATATACTAAAGCCACAAGACCTGATTTTGAGCGTTCCTATGGTAATTTGTGCATGTATGAGATGGGTAGATACACAATCAGGTACACAATCGTGTACTTTGGTTGTGTATCTCAACTGTGCTATCTTCCTCCTTATTTCAGAAACCCAATGCAAATCCTATCATTTTCTTTGTGTAATTGACGACCCTAACTTATTTTGAGACAGTTGTATTCTTGAATGGTAAAGACATTGGGGACAATGTCTCAATCTAAGTGTAGGGAAGGGGATACTAAAGAAATTTGATAAGGGTTGCGTTGAATTGTATAAGTCATTCAAAAATTTCCCCTATTTTTTTCTTTTTGCTTGATAATCGAATTTTGAAATCATGATTGCAAATTACGTAGTATATTAGCATTTAGTGAATGAATTCCTCTAAAAGAGTGTTGTGCATGTTACCTTTGTCTTCTTTGGAACATTGATACTTAGTCAAAGTTATGGGATAAAATCGCTGTGAAACTCAAAGATCTTGAGAGCCATTTAACCTTTCATGAAAGGGCAAATGAAATGATTCTCTTGGTGATCCTTCTTAGAAGATCTCTTTAAAGTAATAATTTAGTGAAAGCATGTTATACTTGAAAAATAAAGGATTGGTTAGTATGGGCAGGCTTTGGTCCCTCAGAAGAGCGAAGTTTAACTCCGTTGCTAACTAGTCAAAATAATAAGTTAAGGTAATAGAGGTTCGATGGGGTTCCTTTAAAACCTGGTCACCTAAGGTCGTCTGGCCTGGGATCGGCCGACCGAGGAAATTACCGTAACAAAATGAAATACCATAAAGGCAAAAGTTGAGAGGGTCCTATAACTCGAGTAATTAAGCCCATAGGAACGCCCTTAATTGAGGGGATAACGTTCGTTAACTTGGGTGACGAGCCTAGGATTATCGGCTGAAAACTCGTTACATGGGTTGCAAGATCCTAAACAACTGAACCAAAAAAAAAAAAAGGGATGAAAATAGTGAACTATTACAAAAAAATAAAATCTTTGAAGAGATCAACTAAAAAGGAGGAGGAATCCAGGGGAAACATAGATGCAATGTATTTTCATTATTGATTGCTTTACTAAGAGAGATAATTGAGAAGATTATAGACTCTTTAGTGGTGGTTGCAATGTAGCACGTTTCCTTTTGCTTTGATTGATTTTGTGTCTAATTTTGATCATGAAAGCCATTGTTAAATGACAAGGGTAAAGCTTGGTCTACTTTGATTAATCCTAGAAATTTGACTAAAGTATCTTTGTTACAATACTTTCACTACAAGGTGAGAAGCACACTCATTAGATTGAGGAATTGCATTGAGCTTTAAAGATTAAAATTCATAAATATTAATGTGTGAGTAGTATTATTTGGTAACGATAATCATGATTAATGAGAAGTTTGATTAATGTTTTAATTTGCTTGAGGACAAGCAAAGATTTAAGTGTGGGGAAGTTTGATAAGTTGCAAAATACCCTTATCTAGAGTAATGAAATTGTGCATTATTGTTGAATTTTTAGATGATTTGTTGAAGAAAAGGATGCTTAATGGAATGATTGTTAATTTTAGGATCTTCTAGAGTATTTTGGAGCTAAGGGAAGGAGTTTTGAAGAGCTAGAGCAAGTTTGGTAGGAATTGGATACATTACATGTGAAGAGAAAAAAATTCTGGAAAGTACACAAGCGAGATACACGCCCATGTACTTTGATTGTGTATCTAAGTTTTGCTTCTGTTCGATGATGTTTCAAATACATGACCAATGTACACTCCCATGTACTTGCTCGTGTATATTCACATAAGGACACTTGGAAGCAAGCATGAGATACACGAACGAGATACACTACTTGTGTATCCGCTCGTGTATATATCCAATCGGGGTACATGTATAAATAGACCGTCAGTTTGCCCTAGAAAGGAGGTTACGAATTTTTCATTTTCTCTCACTCTCATAACAGTAAGGGAAAGAAGATTCTGTCGATTTCAAGGGAGATTGAAGACCCACGAAGAAGAAGATTCTATCTTTAAGGGTTGTGACCATGAATTTTATCTATTCTTCTAGTAATTGCATTTCTTTTGTCCAATTTATGGAGGAGTAGACCTTAGATCTAGATTTTATTTGAAACTTCTTTGTCATGTGATGAAGATTTGGTCATTAATGCGAAGTTGTTGACTTTTTTATGATTAATTGCATGCTCTTCAATTGTTTCTTAGATTCATAGATCTGGAATATGAATTTATGCATTATATCATATTAGTTAATTGAGAAATTGCTCATATGATTAGATCTAATGCAATTAATGAGATTTGATTGTTCTTCTAGAGATAGGAAACAAGAGTCTTCTGTTTACATCGATTATTTTAATGCGAATTCATGTGCTTTATGCAATTCTAGGTTGCTATTAACTGAGAGATCCTATTTGATAAACCTAGGATTAGATAGGTTAATATACTTGAGAAAGTAGTTAACTTGACAAGAGAATTCGACAGTATAAGAAGTCAATTACGACAATCTTTAGAAATCTAATGAATTACATGATAGAGAAGGAGTAGAATAAGATCTAGGTTGCTTTTGTTAATTGATAAATCATCAAAACCATTGTTGTTAGTGAGTTATTAGTTTTAAGATTAGAGTAATTAAGTTTCAACCAACATTATTAAGCGGCGGTTAGATAATAGGAACAGAGTTAGTACTAGTAGTTGGTGTATCTCTGAGGGACGACCTTGTGCTTACTCGCTATATTACGCTACGATAGGTGCACTTGCCTATTGCTTCGTAGTCTGATTAAGAACAAGAATTCAATTTATTAAAACTACGATTGGCAACGATCAAGTTTTTGGCGCCGTTGCCGAGGATACGCCAATATTAGAAACACTTTTTACTTATTAATTTAACCAATTTATTTCTTTCTTATCTTTTTCCCTTTTCTTCCTAAGAATTTGGAGCTCATATTTGATTTGTATTACGTTTACAGTGCATGACTAGAAGTCGCTCCAAGGAACTTGTTGTTTTTAATCCTGAACCAGAGAAAATTATTCGTCGTTATCAGAAAAAGCAACACTCGACTGAGTCAACATCATTTGGTATTCAAGGAGAATCACTGAAGGAAGAAATGGCTGATCAAGTCAATAATCGTGCTCAAGAGCTGAATCAAGGAAATGTTGTTGTGGATCCCCCGAATCATCAACTGGTTGATAATAGAGATGGCCGAGTTAATGAGCCACCTAGAACCAATTCTGATTTTGCCAGGCCACACTTGATAGGCGTTAGCTCTAGCATAGTCCGTCCTCGAGTGGAGGCAAATAATTTTGAACTTAAGCCTGCCGTGATTCAGATGGTGCAGCAATATACTCAATTTCATGGTTTACAAGATGAAGATCCAAATGCGCATATCCAACTCTTTCTGGAGATATGCGATACCTTCAAATTTAATGGAGTTAGTGATGATGCGATCCACCTCAGGCTCTTCCCATTCTCTTTGAAAGGCAAGGCTAAGCAGTGGCTGAATTCTTTACCGAGGAACTCCATTACTACATGGCAAGGTCTGATTAAGAAGTTTATGGACAAATTCTTCCCTCCTTCAAAGACCACTAAACTTCGAGCTGAGATTCAATCTTATCATCAATATGACATGGAGACGTTGTATGAAACCTGGGAGAGATTCAAGGACTCCGAAGTTAAGCGTGCTTAGGCGAGAGTAGTACAGGGATGGGTGACCTCCTGGGAAGTCCTCGTGTTGCACTCCTTTCGTTTTAGTCTTGGCAAGCAAGAATTTCGATCGGAACCGCTGCGTTTTTTATTTCCTTTTTCGCTTGGTCTCCGATTACGATATCTTCCTCCTTCCCGTTGCGGTGAGGGGCCCATGTAACCGGTGGAGATGGTCCATCCTTGAGAGGAAGCGAAGGATGAGAGAAAGCAACATGAACCACTAAGCGGGTGCGATCATACTATCATGAATACAGTAGATCCCATCAGAACTCTAAAGTTAAGCGTACTTGGTCGAGAGCAGTATTGGGATGGGTGACCTCCTGGGAAGTCCTCGTGTTGCACTCCTTTCGTTTTGGCCTTGGCAAGTAAGAATTTTGATCGGAACCGCGGCGTTTTTTATTTCCTTTTTCGCTTAGTCTTCGATTTCGATATCTTTGTCATTCCCGTTGCGGCGAGGGGCCCGCACAGCCGATGGAGATGGTCCATCCTCGAGAGGAAGCGAAGGATGAGAGAAAGCAGCGTAAACCACTAAGCGGGTGCAATCATACCAGCACGAATACACCGGATCCCATCGGAACTTTGAAGTTAAGCGTGCTTGGGCGGGAGCAGTGCTGGGATCGGTAACCTCTTGGGAAGTCCTCGTGTTGCAGTCCTTTCGTTTTGGTCTTGGCAAGTAAGAATTTCGATTGGAACCACGGCATTTTTTATTTCCTTTTTCACCTATTCTCCGATTTCGATATCTTCCTCCTTCCCGTTGCAGCGAGGGGCCCGTGCAGCCGACAGAGACGATCCATGCTCGAGAGGAAGCGAAGGATAAAGGAAAGCAGGGTAAACTACTAAGCGAATGCGATCATACCAGCACAAATACACCAGATCCCATCAGAACTCCGAAGTTAAGCATGCTTGGGCGTGAGCAGTACTGGGATGGGTAACCTCCTGGGAAGTCCTCGAGTTGCACTCCTTTCGTTTTGGTCTTGGCAAGTAAGAATTTCGATCGGAACCGCGACATTTTCGATTTCCTTTTTCGCTTGGTCTCCGATTTCGATATCTTCCTCCTTCCCATTGCGGCGAGTGGCCCGCGAAACCAACGGAGACGATCTATGCTCGAGAGGAAGAGAAGGATAAGGGAAAGCAGGGTAAACCACTAAGCGGGTGTGATCATACTAGCACGAATACACCGGATCCCATCAGAACTCCGAAGCTAAGCGTGCTTGGGCGAGAGCAGTACCGGGATGGGTAACTTCCTGGGAAGTCCTCATCTTGCACTCCTTTCGTTTTAGTCTTGGCAAGTAAGAATTTTGATCGGAATCGCGGTGATAAATCTATTTTAACTCTTATAATTGGAGATGATTAAGTCAATTTTTGAGATAATTGGGAGTGAAAATATAAGATTATGATGCTTAATTGATTTATATTTCATGTTCAGGGGTGGAAAAGGAGGATTTGATGAGAAGTATTTAAATTCAAGATGAATTGGAGATAAAAGCAAGTAAAAAGGGAATGCTTTGAAGTTAAAGGAAGTCACAAGGTTTTACAAACGGCCGTGTGAAGGAATCAGGAGATTACACGGTTCGGATACATGCCCGTGTATCAGTGTGGAAGAAGAGTTTTCAGGACAGACCAGTACACAGTTGGAATACACACCCGTGTAACCCAACCGTGCATAAAAACACATTGAGGAGGACACATGGCTGAGTTACACACTCGTGTAATCAACCGTATACGAAGAACAAAGAAGACAGAGGAATACACAGCTATTACAAACGGCCGTGTGGGATATACATGCCCAGAGTTCACTGATTTAGAGAGATACATGGTTTATCTACACGCCCGTGTAGTATGATCGTGTGTCTATCGAAGGAAAGATATCTTTAAATCGATTTTAAATCTTTCGTCCATATTTAAAGGATATCTCCTACACGCCAGAGAGGAAGCTACCCTAGGTATAAATAGTCGTCTTGAGAGAGAGGAGAGGGAGGAAGGAGAGTTTCAAAAGAGGAGGCCAAGAGGCCGAAAGGCCGAGGAGGTCGAGGAGGCCAAAGGGACAGAAAAGAAAAGATGAAAGGATGAGAAAGGAAGAAGACGACACTAAAGGGCTCATGCACAGGGGTTTTCTCTTTCTATTTCATTGAGTTATATCTTGAAAATCCTTAGTGGCTAGTGGTTTCATTCCCGAACCTTATGAATTCTAATTGTCATGTAATATGGGATTGATTGCATAGTTAATGAATATTCGAATTCTCTGAATTTATTCATGTTGTTCGTGTAGTGTTGCTAATTTGATGTATGGCCAACGTTGAGTTTGCATTGATTTCTTAGAAGATGATTGGGAAATCTCTTGTTTGAATAGATCTTACATGAATAAAGGAATTCGTATGTAATCTAGGGATAGAGAACGTGAATTTTCCATATTAGGTTAAATTAGATAATTTGATCTAATTGAGGGTTCAAGAGTGTTAATGCAATTCTAATTGATTTTGATAGAAGAGGGATCTTTATCAAAGCGATTAAGGTTAGGAGCTAATGATTCTGGGAAGAACATTAGCTTAGTGTTAGATACTCCGCGGTTTAGAGATAACCATTGCTTGTTAACTAGTTTATTGAAAGGGCAAAGTTACATGACAATTAGAGGAGTAGTAAGGGTAGGGTATATTCTTAGTTATCAGAGTAATAATCAAGTTATAGTATTATTTTTAATTGCTAAAGGTTTTGTTAAGTATTCTTAATTTAATCTAAAACCTCTCAAATTTGTGCGATTAGATAGTTGGTTTAGAGTTAGTATTAGTACTTGCTGATCCTTGAGGAGACGATACCTGAACTCAACTCTATACTATTATAATCGATAGGTGCACTTGCCTACTTGATCGTAACAGAGAGTCATAGAAAGGGATTTTTAATTTGAGTGATTGCAATTCAATCAACAAGTTTTTGGCGCCGTTGCCGGGGATCGGCAATATTAAGAAAGCTCAATGCTAACTAATTTAACCAATGCATTTCTTTAGGTAAGCTTTTATTTCTTTAATCCATTCAATTACTCTTTATTTCATTTCAGAGATTCTGTTAGATGGGTGGAGTACTTGACTTTAGTCATGAGAAGGTCGGGGATATTATATGTTGGGATTTCTTTTCAAGAACTCCTGGTCCTATGCACATGAATGCTATTGAATGGAGTGCTTCTGCAAAAGTGGATGCTAGATGCGCGATTCTGACATCGATCCAGGGGAGTCTTGTTTCTCTTTTCCTTTTATTTCCATTCTCTTCCCTCTTTCGTATACTTTGTGGGCAGACATTGTGGACAATGTCTGATTTTAAGTGTGGGAAAGGGAATAGAAAGAACAGAAAGATATCACAAGAGCAATGAACTTATGGACTTTTAAATGCTCAATTTCCCTTGTTTAAGTAACATTTGGAAGCATAATGATGATGAGAAATAGTTTCTCAGGAAACATAAAATTCCACTTGTATAGGCAGCTATTTCATGGAAAATTTTTCGAATTTTGCATTATTCTCTTATTTTTTATTCTCTTTACCTTTTTAGAGTTATAGTATGGTATCCATGTGAGGGAGACTTACTTGTTATTTAGGCTTTCATTTCAGAATTAGGATTTGATTTTGCGATCTTAAATGAAGGAACAAGTGATACTTATAGCTTGGTGACTTTCCCTTACAAAAATAATGGAATAGAACACAAATTGGGAGTAATTTGATGAAAAAAAAAATGATGAACAATAACAAATAGTTCAGAAGTGGATCTCATTGACTTGAGTAATTAAGTCCGAGGGGTGCCCTTTCTGGGGAATAACATCTATTGACTTGGGTGATGAACTTGAGATCATTGGCTGAAAGCTCGCTACAAGGGTTATGAGAAAAATCCGAGAAAATTGAACTAAATGAGGCCTTAAATTAGAATATTTGGATTCGAGTGGTAGAGGTTCGAAGGGGTATCTTAAAACCTAGTAGCCTAAGATCATTTGGTTTGGGACTTACTGGCTAAGGAAACCGCTCTTATTCACTAAAAAAAAAAGGGGGGGGGGGATTGATTAGTTAATTCAACCCGAACAAGTAAATCTGAGGGACGCCCTCTATGCTTGAGGGGATAACGTCTGTTAACTTAGGTGACGAGCCCGGGATTATCGATTAAAAGTTCGTTACATGGGTTAATTGACTAAGAAAAAGTACTAAAAGGTTGAACTCCCAATCCAAAAAGGGGAAAAAGATCCAGGAAATAAGTGGATGTATATGCCTGAGTTCTATGATTGTAAGTCTGATCTTAACTTTGAGATTTTTTGTTAAATGATAAAGGGTAAAAGTTTCACTTACTTGGATTAATACTGGAAATCTACTATTGGTATTTTGAATACAAGTGCTTAATAAGATTGAGTGATGAGAAAGGCGAATTGTGGAAAATGGTGGCTATCCTGGTATAAAGTGGGGTTAATGATTGAATTTCTTCCTGAGTTTTAAGAATTCTGAGAATTGAGACTTCCATATGTGTAATTTGCTTGAGGACAAGCAAATGCTTAAGTGTGGGAAAATTTGATAAATCTATTTTAACTCTTATAATTGGAGATGATTAAGTCAATTTTTGAGATAATTAGGAGTGAAAATATAAGATTATGATGCTTAATTGATTTATATTTCATGTTCAGGGGTGGAAAAGGAGGATTTGATGAGAAGTATTTAAATTCAAGACGAATTGGAGATAAAAGCAAGTAAAAAGGGAATGCTTTGAAGTTAAAGGAAGTCACAAGGTTTTACAAACGGCCGTGTAAAGGAATCAGGAGATTACACGGTTCGGATACACGCCCGTGTATCAGACCGTGTATCAGCGTGGAAGAAGAGTTTTCAGGACAAACCAATACACGGTTGGAATACACACCCGTGTAACCCAACCATACATAAGAACACATTAAGGAGGACACACGGTTGAGTTACACACCCGTGTAATCAACCGTGTACGAAGAACAAAGAAGACAGAGGAATACACGGCTATTACAAACGGCCGTGTGGGATATACACGCCCAGAGTTCACTGATTTAGAGAGATACACGGTTTATCTACACGCTCGTGTAGTATGACCGTGTGTCTATCGAAGGAAAGATATCTTCAAATCGATTTTAAATCTTTCGTCCATATTTGAAGGATATCTCCTACACGCTAGAGAGGAAGCTACCCTAGGTATAAATAGTCGTCTTGAGAGAGAGGAGAGGGAGGAAGGAGAGTTTCAAAAGAGGAGGTGACGGGTGTCGAATCCAACAAAAATAAAACCTACTCCTAGACAATTATATGATTTGCATATAGTGGTGAGTAGGGTTGAATCCACAGAGATTGGTTAAACTTATTTCTATTCAAGGAGAATAAAAGGGAAAAGAAAAATGGGGGGGTTTTGTTTGTGAATCAAAATAAAGTAAAACAAGGTAAGAAAATCGGATATTAATAAAAGCCTAGCCAAAGGAATCAAGATAGTTTAATTCAAGGAATTGATCATCGATGCAAATGTTCTCTATTCTTAGTTCTAGATAAACTGGTTATGGTTATTAACAAGCTCTAACAACCTATCTCTCCTTACTTCCTCGATAACCTCAGACAAGCGCTTTGAATTATTTCTCTTATTGATTAAACAACCCTAGACAAGCGCTTAGGATTTAATCTATCAATAGCATTAAGATCTAGAGAGACCACCAATTCATGCCAGTAGATTATAAGATAACCTATTTAAACATGATCACACACCTCCATAACATGAATTCGATCATCTCTTTTATAACCAAACGTGTTATTGCGTCACTAAGACTAGGACAATCAAACAATTATGGATTTGACGTGCTAGTTGACAATATATTAACTTGCTAATTAAGTAGAAGAGCTCTATTCATACCAATCAACAAAGATAATAATGACAAAACGATCAGAAGATATATGAATAACCGAAAGCAAATAATAGAATAAATACAAGTCAATTAGACCTCACAATTCGTGGAGAATTAAACATCTATGACCCTTTGGCTAGAAAAGTAGCTTAGCTACTCATGTTCATCAACAAAACGAAAAATAAAAATAAAAACATAATGAACCATGTTGCCTGCTCTGCCTCCTTGTTTCCTTCTTGTCTCCAAGTTGATATTAGATTCAAAGATTCAAAAAGTTCTTCCTAACCCTCTGGGGTTAGTTCTATTTATATTGTTAGGGGGATAGCATGTGATCTTTTGCTAACAAGATACGAAAATATCTTTCCTTTTCCAAGTAGATTTCGAGAAGTGAAGATTCGTCTGCCTGGCACGCCCCACCACACGGCCGTGGGTCAAGCCGTGCCATACTCTGTGCATATTCTTCAAGTCTTCATCCACGCCTAGTGTATACCACGGTTACACACACGACAATATTTCAAGTCGTGCCTTCATTCATACATAATCTACAAGTCTTCATCCGTGTCCAGTGTGTACCACGGTTAGGCCCACGGCTAGATTTCAAGCCGTGCCTTCATCTGGTTAATGTTCCACACTTTCTTCTCCTTGGCACGTCTAGCTTCCACCACGGCTCCAAGCACGGTTGCTCCCACGGCCGTGCCCTAAGCCGTGTCTCTCTGTTCAAAGTCCACATTTCCGCCTTCTTGTCCAGTGAGGGGCACGGTTTTCACCTTGGCCGTGCCTCAAACCGTGCTAGTTTCTAGTTAGCTATACGACCGTGTACTTCAACCGTGTATCTTCCTGTTGATTCAAAACCAAGTACACGGCCGTGTACTTCAATTACACGCCCATGTACTTCCTTCCGGCGGTGTAAATCCTTGTCTTTGAACCAAGTTGTAGATGGCTTCTCTAATTTACTTGAATTGGCGTCCTTGATTCCATTTAACCTGATTTATCACGATGATAGAATTAAAGTACCATTTCCTTATGATTTTTATAAAATCAATAATAATTTAACACAATTTATACTATAAAGCTTGAGTATAAAATGGCTCTATCAAATTCCCCCACACTTAAACTCTTGCTTGTCCTCAAGCAATTGCATCAAATGAATTGAGAAATCTGTCATAGATTATACAAACTTTCTTTTCATCATTCCAAGCATCTATTCGTTTGTAATTCATGACTTGTAATTTTAACGGCTACTACTTCAACCAAACCGGTTTCCTGTGATCAAATTACTATGGACAAAATTCAATAGCTAATTTAAACAAAACAAACTTTAATCCTCATGTTTAGCAAAAGAATTTTTATTCCAAAAGTAAATACTTAATCCACTAAGGAAAAACACCCAATTAAACTTCATTGGATATTATCAAGCATATAATCCTTGCAGTATAAAGTAAAAGCATATGGTATAAGCTCTTTGCTAGATATTCTCCCTTTTATACATCTTTTTTTTATTCAATGAATGTTCACATTTATGTTCTTTTGGTTTATTCAAGCATCTATTTTGACGGGTTTTTGCCCGCTTCTTTTCATGAACTTTTGCCTTTTCCGCCCTTATCGTTATAGTGAGTTCATTGAGTAGGCAACATCCCGAGCTCATCACTCAAGTGACCGGGTTTTGAGATACCCCTATGGACTCTTCCTCACTCTAACATTCAAGTTTGAATACTCTTAACTCAATTAGTTGAATCATTGGAGTAATGGCTATGCTTGATTTTTTTTTTTAAGTGTTATGATTGCTTTACAAACAACTTCAAAGAGTATACAGTAGCTAATATAACCTAGAAGTAAACTTGTTTATTTTTCACTTAGGGACTCGACTTACTCTTAGACTTCCAATTCTAAAGCTAAATACAAGGTAAATTTGTTTCTTAAAGCTTTCACTACTTAATTTTAACCATGTATTCTAATCACATCAGTGGGTGAGTAAAACATTTGAACAAGTCAATTTCACATTTTGTAGATGCTTATTACAACATTTAGTACAATCTCTAGATTTCATGATAATTTTGAAAAAATTTGGCTTAAAATTGCTTAAGGACAAACATTCAAAGTATGGATCAATTCTCTATTCTCTATAATTTATTATCCTCTCCCCCACACTTAGCTTGAACAGTGTCCTCACTGTTCCTAATTTAGCACAATTGAAAAGGAATTAACAACTCAAGGAACATTAGAAAATAAGAGAAAGGAAATACTGGTACTTCCCTGGTATTGGAGTTTTCCCCTTAAGCTCTGGAAAGTGTCATCTGATTATGTGTATCCTTGTTGCAGCTGATCCAAAGAGTTCAAAACTACACTAAAATCAAAACAAACTAAACTAAAACAAAACAAAACTAAAACAAACCAAAACTAATGCAAAACAAAACTAAAAGACTTTTTTTTTTTTTTGACATGGGTTGCCTCCCATGAAGCGCCTTTCTTTAACGTCTTTAGCTAGACGTTCCTGGCTAGATGTTCGGATAAGGATCTTGATTCCAGCTTGGGTGCCTGTGGTGATGGGTTAATAACATCCACAACAAAAATAGGAGAGATATCGTTAGGATGTTTCATGGCATCATAAATGTTAAATTTAATCACTTCACCATCAAATTCCATAGTGAGGGTGCCATGATTTACATCAATTTTCGTTTTAGAAGTCTTAAGGAATGGTCGCCCTAATAATATCAGTGATGAAGTATGAGAATCACTATCGTCCATGTCAAGCACATAAAAATCAGTAGGAAAAACCAACCCATTGACTTGAACTAAAACATCTTCTAGAACTCCATCAGGATAAACATTGGACCTGCCAGCAAGTTGAACAATGACACCCATTTCCTTCAAGGGACCAACATTTAAACGTTGATAAACAGACAAAGGCATGACATTGATAGAAGCTCCTAAATCACACATGGCATTAGCGATTCCAAGATTGCCTATTTTGCAAGCAATAGTAAACATACCTGGATCCTTGCATTTAGGAGGAAGCTTCTTCTGAATAATAGATGAAACATTTTCACTCACACTAATCTTTTCATTGCCTTTCAGCTTCCTTTTGTTAGTGCATATGATGGGAAAAATTCTGGCACTGTCAACCTTTTCAGAACCCAATCTGGATGATTGACCAAATTGCTCATCTTTTATCTTATGTTTTTATTTCTAATAAACTTTGAGAATAATCTTACAGGTACAATTATATATCTCCATGGGATGCCAAAATGTCCTACAACTTCAGTTGGACACAAGACATTTTTCTGGGTAACAATCAAAGGCCCGCTGCGATTGTTCTCTATTCTGAGGCATTGGATCATGAAGATTTATGTTATTTTGTATCTTGTAAATGTTTATTGAACTATTTTGGTTGTATTTTGGTTTTGGGACACTTTTATTTCCATGTAACTTTCATTTAGGGTTAGCCACCTTAAAAGTGGCAAACTTGTAATTTTGAGCACTTTTTAACCCTAGAAGTAGCAAGTATAAATACTTGCTTAAGAGAGGGTTTAGGGAGCTTATTTTGGAAGAACATACACTCTCTTTTCACGTGTGAATTAGGGTTCATACCTTGGTTCCAACTCTTATCAATTTCAATTCCAAGACTTGAAATTGTGGCGAGTGCAACAATTGGAATTTGTGAGTCATATCAATTCCTACTTGTTGTGATTTCTTTTCCTCTCTAGTGTGTTGTATCTAGGGTTGATTAGAGATAGTTCTTGGTCAGATTTACATCTTATTGTACATGAATTCATTTGATTATTTGAAAGAATTATCAAGTTGATTCAATTCATCATTAAGGATTTCTTTGCTAGCGTGAATTTCACCATTTAGAAAAGGGATCTTCCTTCACGGTTTTCTTTGTCAAATTGAGGCTTGATTTTCGTGGATTATATGATATTAGAAGTGTTATTAGAAGCCATTTCCATTTTGGTATTCAGATTATATCATTAGTAGGTTGAATTTCATCATTTCAACATTAGGGTTCACTAGAAAAGTGCCATTTTTGGGATCCGATTTTGCCTAGACTTGAGATATCTTTTCTTAAGTCTTTTGAATGTGCTTTAAAGTGTGATTAGGCACATCATCTTTTTGGTATCAGAGCTCTTGTTGAGAGAAGGGAATTGGTTGTATTAATTTCGTGGAAGTGATCAACAATTAGGGTTGATCAAGTGGAAAAAACGCAATTGTGTAGTTGTTGTTGTTGTTGTAGTTTGAGATTGTGAAATTGTTTTGGATTGGGATTTAATTTTCTGATTATTGGAGTTGATTTGGGAAGGTTATTAGATCACTTTGTGGATACTAATTCACGTGGAAGAGCCGAAATACAAAGTGGAATTACCTTAGCAAATTGTTTGAATTGTGAAACTTACCAATTGTTGCCGTATAGCTTGTGGCGTGTGGAGTTGTGAAGATTGTTATTTGAATTCCCTTGTGTAATTCTGAATTTGTGAAGTTAAATTTGCAGATTACATTAAGTGTGGTTAGTAAGGAATTATTTGAATTCCAATCATATGCAATTAAGTTGTGGGAGTTAATGATTGCTATTTGAATTTGAATTCATTGTTACCAATTGAGGAAGGCTTGCAATAAGTGAAGTTATTTGAAATTCAAATTGTAAGTTGCTGCCTATAGTGGGATTCAGAATTCATTTTGGAAAGCTACTTATTAATCTCTTGTCTTCATTATTTGCCGTGGGAGTTGAAGATTACTTGTATTCATTGTTCACTTGGTTGTTGCCGTGGAAGTATTACATATTAATTGTAGTTGTTGCTTGTGTATTGCCGTGGAGTAAACTTGTGGAAATTAATTTTGCTGCACCGTGTACTTGTGGCTTGTTGTGGAGGAGAGTATTACACGTGAGTTGCAATTATAAATTGTAACATTAAGTGGGTTTGTTGTTTGTCTTTTGTAGTTACCATTGTGTGAAGTTTAAGGAAGTATTGTAGTGGAAGTGTATATCCTTGAATCATATCATTTTGAGAAACAATATACAAGGATCTACAAATATGTCTAATGATAGTGTGAATGGGGGATTGGGTGAAGAAGCCAATAGCCAGGTTGGTGGAGGACATGGACGTAATGTAGCAGGCAGAAGAACTCTGGAGGAACAACTTCAGGAGCTTACTACTATGGTTGCTACACTAGCAACTAGAGTTGATAGGATGACTTTACCACAACCACTAGTGGTAAACCAACCGGCACCACCTCGAGTAGCTCCACAAAACCCTCATCGAAACAGAGTAGTGGAAGAGAGAGATGACAATTTTGGAGTCAACCTAAATCAGAATAGGGATTTCAGGCCACCTCGGGGTTTGGAATATGTGAAACTACAGATGCCATCCTATGATGGTAAGGGATCAGCAGATGAGTACCTGGACTGAGAGGATAAGGTCGAAGGTCTTTTCGAATGTTATGAGATTGACGACAATACCAGGGTCAGATTGGCTGCAGTTGAATTTTTAGGGTATGCTGCACTTTGGTGGAAGAATCTGATCATCAATAGGCGTCAGGATGGAGAGGCTGAGGTTCAGACCTGGAGGGATATGAAGAGGTTGTTAAGGAAGAGGTTCATTCCTGAGCACTACAAACAGGAGCTGTTTATGCGACTGCAAATTTTGAGGCAGGGGGGAAAAACGGTGGATGATTATGTGCAGGAATTTGAGACCCTTATGATTAGGTGTGGGTCTGTTGAGCCTCCGAAAACAAACTATAGCACGATTTGTCTCAGGTTTAAAATATGAGATAGCGTGTATTGTTGAGCTACAGCGCTACACCACACTTGATGAGGCTATTCAGTTGGCCTTAAAAGTAGAGAGATAGAGGAGGTCCAACTTCTTTAGGGCTCCTAGCAGCATGCCCAATACTACTAATAGACCCATATCAGCCGACAGTCGATCAGGGGGAGCAAAGGCGGTTGGTGAGGGAGTCAAGACAGTGGACACTACTACCCCAACCATCATCAGGGAAAACTTACCCACTGGGAAGGGTAAAGAGGTCATGGCACCAGAAACGAGGCAGACTATTCCCGGATCTACTAGTGGGAAAGCACGCCAGATTAAATGTTTTAAATGCATGGGATTTGGGCATATGGCTACATAGTGTCCAAATAAGAGGGTGATGACTATTATGGAAGACATTGGAGAGGATACTGAGGATGACCATGAACAGATTGAGCCTACAGATCTACCAACAGTATTGCAGGAATATTATGATGATCAGAATGCAAATGCACCTGAGGAGCATACTGGAGGAAAATATGTATCCCTCAATGTATTATGCAGGATTTTGTCCACATCTCCTGATGTCAGTGATATTCAGAGGGAGAACATATTTCATACCTCTTGCAGAATAAGAGGTAACCTTTGTGTACTCATCATTGATAGTGGTAGTTGCACAAATGTTATATCTGCTGCACTAGTAGACAAATTTCAACTGTCTACTATACCTCATCCTAGTCCTTATCATTTGCATTGGCTGGATAATAGAGGTAGTATGCATGTTACCCTTAGGGCAAAGGTTCCAGTGAGTGTCGGGCAGGATTATCATGATGAGATCCTTTGTGATATAGTTCCTATGCATGCATTCCATTTGCTGTTGGGTCGGCCCTGGTTGTATGATCGACGGGTGATACATGATGGGTTTAAAAATACCTACATGTTTAGCATGGGCAAGACACGCATAATCCTATTACCAATGACTCCATCTGAGGTCGAGAGTTTTCAGAAAGAGGTCAGGCAGCCGTCCACTACCATGGTTAGTCGGGGAAGCAGAACAACAGAGATCCTAGGGTTCAATTCCACAATTGATCCTCTAGATTTGAGGGCAAATCTTTCAGAAGCCCGAGGAGATGATGGGAAAAATTCTGGCATTGTCAACCTTTTCAGAACCCAATCTGGATGATTGACCAAATTGCTCATCTTTTATCTTATGTTTTTATTTCTAATAAACTTTGAGAATAATCTTACAGGTACAATTATATATCTCCATGGGATGCCAAAATGTCCTACAACTTCAGTTGGACACAAGACATTTTTCTGGGTAACAATCAAAGGCCTGCTGCGATTGTTCTCTATTCTGAGGCATTGGATCATGAAGATTTATGTTATTTTGTATCTTGTAAATGTTTATTGAACTATTTTGGTTGTATTTTGGTTTTGGGACACTTTTATTTCCATGTAACTTTCATTTAGGGTTAGCCACCTTAAAAGTGGCAAACTTGTAATTTTGAGCACTTTTTAACCCTAGAAGTAGCAAGTATAAATACTTGCTTAAGAGAGGGTTTAGGGAGCGTATTTTGGCAGAACATACACTCTCTTTTCACGTGTGAATTAGGGTTCATACCTTGGTTCCAACTCTTATCAATTTCAATTCCAAGACTTGAAATTGTGGCGAGTGCAACAATTGGAATTTGTGAGTCATATCAATTCCTACTTGTTGTGATTTCTTTTCCTCTCTAGTGTGTTGTATCTAGGGTTGATTAGAGATAGTTCTTGGTCAGATTTACATCTTATTGTACACGAATTCATTTGATTATTTGAAAGAATTATCAAGTTGATTCAATTCATCATTAAGGATTTCTTTGCTAGCGTGAATTTCACCATTTAGAAAAGGGATCTTCCTTCACGGTTTTCTTTGTCAAATTGAGGCTTGATTTTCGTGGATTATATGATATTAGAAGTGTTATTAGAAGCCATTTCCATTGTGGTATTCAGATTATATCATTAGTAGGTTGAATTTCATCATTTCAACATTAGGGTTCACTAGAAAAGTGCCATTTTTGGGATCCGATTTTGCCTAGACTTGAGATATCTTTTCTTAAGTCTTTTGAATGTGCTTTAAAGTGTGATTAGGCACATCAGCATAAGTCTTTGAGAAATCTAGCATAGCACGGTATTTGCTTAATTGCATCAAGCAAAGGAATATTTACCTCGACTTTGCGAAAAGTTTCCAGAATCTCTTTTTCTTCCGCTTCATTCTTGGATTTCGCTAATCTGGAGGGGAAAGGAGGTGGTATCAATGTGACCTTCGATGGCTCAACTAGAGACTTGCTAATCTGGTCGCCCTGCTGGCTCGGAGTCGAAATCTCTATCTTGGTCTCTTCCTCAAGATTAGACGGATGTCCTTTCTTATTTAATCCCTGCAATTCTGTTCCACTTCTCAAGGTAATTGCATTAACGCTTTGCTTCGGGTTTGTAATAGTTTGAGAAGGTAACTTACCTTGAGTTTCTAACCTGTTTACGACTGAAGCAAGTTGGCTTACCTGATTCTCCAAGTTTTGAATGCTTTGCTTTGTTTCCTCCTGAAATTGTTTGGTATTCACAGCTAGAGACTTAACAATATCCTCAAGGGGCATACCTGAAGTGGAAGGAGCTTGGGGTACGTGGTGTGATGGCTTAGGCTGGAATTGTTGGACATGTTGAGGGTTATTGCCATATCGAAAGTTAGGATGATCCCTCCATCCAGGATTGTAAGTATTCGAGTAGGGATCATACTTCCTCTGCGGTTGTCCTGGAAATCCGCCTACAGCATTGGCGTGTTCATGATTGTCATCTTGCAATGTGGGGCACATGTTGGTCGGATGATTAGGAGCAGCACAAATTCCACAAGCCTTCACCTGCTGTGTTTTTCCAAGAGCTAGCTGTTGCACAAGGGAGGTAAGATTAGAAATTTGATGTTCAAGGTTAGACACATTTACCTCATTTACCTTCCTTGAAGACGTATCGTGCCTATACCCAAATTGTTGTGAATTAGCAGCCATAATGGAGATCAATTCCCTAGCTTGACCAGGGGTTTTCTTTACTATGGCGCCTCCACTTGCAGCATCCATCATCTTCCTCTCCATCGGAAGTAGGCCTTCGTAAAATATTGGATAAGGAGTTGTTCAGATATCCCATGTTGTGGGCAGCTTGCACACAGTTGCTTGAACCTTTCCCAATACTCATGAAGAGTCTCGATGTCCCTCTGTTTTATACCACAAATTTCTCTTCTTATACCAGCGGCTCTGGATGCGGGGAAGAATTTATCCAAGAAGAGTCTCACCATATCCGTCCAAGTGGTGATAGAACCTGGAGGCAAATAAAACAACCAATCTTTAGCTTTAGTACTTAAAGAAAATGGAAAAGCGTGTAGCTTGATTTGATCGTCGGTTATTCCTTGCGGCCTCATACTAGAACACACTATATGGAACTCTTTCAAATGCTTGTGAGGATCTTCATTCTCAAGACCATGAAATGTAGGTAGCAGATGTATCAACCCAGATTTGAACTCAAATTCCACAGCTAGTTCGGGATAGTGAATACAAAGTGGTTGTTGATTCACATCCGGTGCAGCTAACTCCCTTAATGTTCTCTCGGGATTTGCCATATCGTCTTCTTTTTCTGAATCAAGAAATGAATCAGACAAATCCGATGCTAAGTTCTGTCTAGTGGATGATCTAGCTTCTTGTCGTAGTCTCTTTAGAGTCTTCTCAATCTCCGGATTATAAATTAGTTCACCTGTCTGAGAAGAACGAGTCATACAAGAATAGAAATAAATTTGACACCAATCCCCGGCAACGGCGCCAAAATTTGATGGGTGTCGAATCCAACAAAAATAAAACCTACTCCTAGACAATTATATGATTTGCATATAGTGGTGAGTAGGGTCGAATCCACAGAGATTGGTTAAACTTATTTCTATTCAAGGAGAATAAAAGGGAAAAGAAAAATGGTGGGGTTTTGTTTGTGAATCAAAATAAAGTAAAACAAGGTAAGAAAATCGGATATTAATAAAAGCCAAGCTAAAGGAATCAAGATAGTTTAATTTAAGGAATTGATCATCGATGCAAATGTTCTCTATTCTTAGTTCTAGATAAACTGGTTATGGTTATTAACAAGCTCTAACAACCTATCTCTCCTTACTTCCTCGATAACCTCAGACAAGCGCTTTGAATTATTTCTCTTATTGATTAAACAACCCTAGACAAGCGCTTAGGATTTAATCTATCAATAGCATTAAGATCTAGAGAAACCACCAATTCATGCCAGTAGATTATAAGATAACCTATTTAAACATGATCACACACCTCCATAACATGAATTCGATCATCTCTTTTATAACTAAACGTGTTATTGCGTCACTAAGACTAGGACAATCAAACAATTATGGATTTGACGTGCTAGTTGACAATATATTAACTTGCTAATTGAGTAGAAGAGCTCTATTCATACCAATCAACAAAGATAATAATGACAAAATGATCAGAAGATATATGAATACCCGAAAGCAAAGAATAGAATAAATACAAGTCAATCAGACCTCACAATTCATGGAGAATTAAACATCTATGACCCTTTGGCTAGAAAAGTAGCTTAGCTACTCATGTTCATCAACAAAACAAAAAATAAAAATAAAAACATAATGAACCGTGTTGCCTGCTCTGCCTCCTCGTTTCCTTCTTGTCTCCAAGGTGATTCCAGATTCAAAGATTCAAAAAGTTCTTCCTAACCCTCTAGGGTTGGTTCTATTTATATTGTTAGGGGGATAGCATGTGATCTTTTGCTAGCAAGATACGAAAATATCTTTCCTTTTCCAAGTAGATTTCGAGAAGTGAAGATTCGTCTGCCTGGCACGCCCCACCACATGACCGTGGGTCAAGCCGTGCCATACTCTGTGCATATTCTTCAAGTCTTCATCCGCGCCCAGTGTGTACCACGGTTACACACACAGTAATATTTCAAGCCGTGCCTTCATTCGTGCATAATCTACAAGTCTTCATCTGTGTCCAGTGTATACCACGGTTAGACCCACGGCTAGATTTCAAGTCGTGCCTTCATCTGGTTGATGTTCCACACTTTCTTCTCCTTGGCACGTCTAGCTTCCACCATGGCTCCAAGCACGGTTGCTCCCACGGCCGTGCCCTAAGCCATGTCTCTCTCTGTTCAAAGTCCACATTTCCGCCTTCTTGTCCAGTGAGGGGCACGGTTTTCACCTTGGCCATGCCTCAAACCGTGCTAGTTTCTAGTTAGCTACACGGTCGTGTACTTCAACCGTGTATCTTCCTATTGATTCAAAACCAAGTACACGGCCGTGTACTTCAATTACACGCCCATGTACTTCCCTCCGGCGGTGTAAATCCTTGTCTTTGAACCAAGTTGTAGATAGCTTCTCTAATTTACTTGAATTGGCATCCTTGATTCCATTTAACTTGATTTATCACGATGATAGAATTAAAGTACCATTTCCTTATGATTTCTATAAAATCAATAATAATTTAACACAATTTATACTATAAAGCTTGAGTATAAAATGGCTCTATCAGGAGGCCAAGAGGCCGAAAGGCCGAGGAGGCCAAAGGGATAGAAAAGAAAAGATGAAAGGATGAGAAAGGAAGAAGACGACACTGAAGAGCTCATGCACAGGGGTTTTCTCTTTCTTTTCATTCTATTTCATTTAGTTATATCTTGAAAATCCTTAGTGGCTAGTTGTTTCATTCCCGAACCTTATGAATTCTAATTGTCATGTAATATGGGATTGATTGCATAGTTAATGAATATTGGAATTCTTTGAATTTATTCATGTTGTTCGTGTGGTGTTGCTAATTTGATGTATGGCCAACATTGAGTTTGCATTGATTTCTTAGAAGATGATTGGGAAATCTCTTGTTTGAATAGATCTTACATGAATAAAGGAATTCATATGTAATCTAGGGATAGAGAACGTGAATTTTCCATATTAGGTTAAATTAGATAATTTGATCTAATTGAGGGTTCAAGAGTGTTAATGCAATTCTAATTGATTTTGATAGAAGAGGGATCTTTATCAAAGCGATTAGGGTTAGGAGCTAATGATTCTGGGAAGAACATTAGCTTAGTGTTAGATACTCCGCGGTTTAGAGATAACCATTGCTTGTTAACTAGTTTATTGAAAGGGCAAAGTTACTTGACAATTAGAGGAGTAGTAAGGGTAAGGTATATTCTTAGTTATCAGAGTAATAATCAAGTTATAGTATTATATTTTAATTGCTAAAGGTTTTGTTAAGTATTCTTAATTTAATCTGAAACCTCTCGAATTTGTGCGGTTAGATAGTTGGTTTAGAGTTAGTATTAGTACTTGCTAATCCTTGAGGAGACGATACCTGAACTCAACTCTATACTATTATAATAGATAGGTGCACTTGCCTACTTGATCGTAACAGAGAGTCATAGAAAGGGATTTTTAATTTGAGTGATTGCGATTCAATCACGCGGCATTTTCGATTTCCTTTTTCGCTTGGTCTCCGATTTCGATATCTTCCTCCGTCCCGTTGCAGCGAGGGGCCCGCCTAGCCGATGGAGACGGTGCAATCCTCGAGAGGAAGCGAAGGATGAGAGAAAGTGGCGTGAACCACAAAGTGGGTGCGATCATACCCGCATGAATACATCGGATCCCATCAGAACTCCGATGTTAAGCGTGCTTGGGCGAGAGCAGTACTGGGATGGGTGACCTCCTAGGAAGCCCTCGTGTTGCACTCCTTCCGTTTTGGTCTTGGCAAGTAAGAATTTCGATTAGAACGCGACGTTTTTCGATTTCCTTTTTGCTTGGTCTCCGATTTCGATATTTTCTCCTTCCCATTGCGCGAGGGGCCCAGCCGTCGGACGGTCTATCCTCGAGAGGAAGCCGAGATAAGACAACGCAGCGTGAACCACTAGCGGTGTGATACACCAACGAATGCACTGGATCCCTCAGAACTCCGAAGTTAAGCGTGTTGGGGAGAGCAGTACTGGATGGGTGACCTCCTACGAAGTCCTCGTGTTGCACTCCTTCCGTTTTGGTCTTGCAAGTAGAATTTCATTGGAACGCGATGTTTTCATTTCCTTTTCGCTTGGTCCCCGATTACGATATCTTTCTCTTCCCATTGCGCGAGGGGCCCGCACAGCCGACGGAGACGGTCTATCCTCGAGAGGAACGTGATAAGTGACGCAGCGTGAACCAATAGGCGGGTGTGATCATACCAGACGAATGCACCAGTCCCATAGAATCTTCGAAGTTAAGTGTGCTTGGGCAAGAGCAGTACTGGGATGGTGACCTCTAGGAAGTCCTCGTGTTGAACTGCTTTCCGTTTTGGTCTTAGGCAAGTAAGAATTTCGATTAGAAGCGAGTTTTCTTTTCCTTTTCGCTTGGTCCTCCGATTTCGATATGTTTCTCCTTCCATTGCGGGAAGGGGCCCCACAGCGTTTTTCGGAGACGGTCCATCCTGAGAGGAAGCCGAGCATAAGACACCCCCAGCGTGAACACTAGGCGGGTGCAATCAAACCAGCTCGAATGCACCAGATCCGATCAAAACTCAAAGTTAAGCATGATTGGGCGAGCGCTAGAACTAGGATGGGTGACTCCTTCTAGTCGTCCTGTGTTGCACTCCTTCTGTTTTGTCATGGCAAGTTAAGAATTTCGATTAGAATCGTTACCTTTTCAATTTCCTTTTCGCTTGGTCTATGATTTCGATATCTTTTACTTCACATTTCGGCGAAAGGGCTCGAGTAGTGGACCGACGATGGTCTATCCTTGAGAGGAAGCCGAGGAGATAAAAGAATGCAGCGTGATCCAATAGGCGGGTGCGAATCTTCCGCATGAAATGCACCTGGATCACATTTGAACTCGAAGTTCAACGTGCTTGGGCAAGAGCAGTACTGGGATGAGTGACCTCCTAGAAAGTACTCGTGATTGCACTCCTTCCGTTTTTGATCTTGGCAAGTATGAATTTCGATTAGAACCGCGACGATTTCGATTTCCTTTTTGTATGGTCTCAATTTAGTTTCTTTCTACAAATCGTTGTTGCGAGGGGCCGCGTAGTAAAGGAGACGATCATCCTTGGAGGAAGGACGGATAGAGTAACACAGAGTGATCACTTGACGAGTGCGTTCATACAAAAACAATTGCATCGGACTATTAAGAACTTTGAAAGTTAAAGCGTGCTTAGGCAAGAGCAATACTCAGGATGGTTTACCTCCAGGGAAGTCCTCATGTAAGCACTCCAATCCGTTTTGGTCTGGGTAAGAATGAATTTCGATTACGAATTGCGACGTTTCGATTTCCCTTTGCTTCTCTCGATTTTGATATCTTTCTCTTTTCGGTTGCGGCGAGGGGCCACGCGCAGCCAATGGAGGTGGTCCAATCTCAAAAGAGGAAGACAAGGATAAGAGTACACAGTGTGAAACCACTAGGCGGGTGCGAATCATGCAGCGAATGCACCGGATCCATCAGATCTCTAAAGTTCAAGCGTGATTGGGGGAGAGCGTAATGGGTTGGGTGATCTCCTTGGATGTCCTTGTGTTGTACTCTTTTCTATTTGGCTTGGTAGAAAGAATTTCTTTAGAACCGCTAACATTTTCGATTTTCTTTTCGCTTGGTCTTTCGGTTTCGATATCTTTCTCCTTCCAGTGGACGAGGGGCCCGCACAGCCGACGAATGTGGTCCTTCCTCGAGAGGAAGCCGTTGGATAAGAGAACGCAGCGTGAACCACTAGGGGGTATGTTTTTTTACCCCCCCCCCCCCCCCCCCCCCCCCCCCCTTTTCCAAATCTACCAGCATGAATGCACCGAATCCCATCTGTAATCGTGGTTAGGTGCTTGGGCGAGAGTAGTACTAGGATGGTGACCTCCTAAAATATTACTCGTGTTGCACGCCTTATGTTTTGGTTTGTCAAGTAAGAATTTCGATTAGAACCGCGACGTTTTTTATTTCCTTTTCGCTTGGTCCTGGATTTCGATATTCATTTTACCTAACGTTGCGAAGAAGGGCCCAAGTAGCCGTACGGAGACGGTCCATCTCGAGAGGATGCCACGGAATAAGAGAAACGCAGCGTGGAACACTAGGCGGGTGCGATATACCAGACGTATGGACCGGATGCCATAAACTCCGAAGTTCATGTGCTTGGGCAAGGGCATACTGGGTTGAGTGATCCTCTAGAAATTCCTGTGTGCAATCTTCCGTTTTGATTTTGCAAGTATGAATTTCGATTAGTACTGCGACTATTTCGATTTCCTTTTCGCATGGTCTCCGATTTAGATATCTTTTACATACCGTTGCAGCGAGGGGCCGCGCTACCAACGGAGACGGTCCATCCTCGATGAGGAAGGCACAGATAAAGAGAACGCAGCGTCGTGAACCACTTGGAAGGTGCGATCATACCAGAAATGAATGCTCGATCGGATCACCATAAGAACTTCGAAGTTAGAATGGCTTAGGCAAGAAGCAGTACTAGGATGGTTCACTCCAGGATGTCCTCTTGTAGCACTCCTTCCATTTTCGGTCATGGTAAAAATGAATTTCGATTAGAATCGCGACGTTTTCGATTTCCCTTTTGCTTGTCCTCCGATTTCGATATCTATTTCCCCCTTCTGGTTGCGATGAGGGGCCGCGCAGTCGACGGATGCGGTCTATCCTCGAGTGGAAGACGAGGATAATGGAGAAACGCAGCGTGAACCACCTTGGCGGGTGCGAATTTATCAGCATGAATGCACCGGATCCCATCAGTATTCTCCGAAGTCAATGCGTGATTTGGGGGAGATGCAGTAATGGGATGGGTGTATCTCCTAGGATTGTCCTCGTGTTGACTCCTTCTGTTTGGTCTTGGAAAAGTAAGAATTTCGATTAGAAACTCGCGACGTTTTTTATTTCCTTTTAAATTGGTTTTCCGATTTCAAATTCTTTCTCTTTCCCATTGTGGCGAGGGGCCCCCCATAGCCGACGGAAAAGGCCCATCCTGTGAGGAAGTCGTGGATAAGAGAACGAGGGTGAACACTTAACGGGTGCGATCATCCAGCACGAAAGAAATAGATCCTTTGACCCCGAATTTAAGCGTGCTTGGGCGGAGCAGTACTTGGTGGTGCCTCCTAGAAAGTCCTCGTGTTGTCTCCCATCCGTTTTTTTCATAGGTGGCTTTGAATTTCGATTAAGACAGCGACATTTCGATTTCTTTTCGTTGGTCTTCCGATTCGTTATCTTTCTACTTCCCGTTGCGGCGCGGGGCTCCGCACAGCTGACGTGACGAGATCTAATCCTCGAGAGGAAGCTGTTGGATAAGACGATCGCAGAGGGAATACTAGGCGAGTGGCGATCATACCAGCATGAATGCACTTGACCATAAGAATCTCTGAAGTTAAGGTGATTGGGCAGAGAGCAGTGCTTGGATGGGTCCCTCTAGGGAAGTCCTCTTGTTGCACTCTCTTCCGTTGTGGTCTTGGCAAGAATGAATTTCGATTTAGAACCATGTACGATTTTTTTTTCTCGATTTCTTTTTTCATCGTCTCCGATTTCGGATCTTTATCCTTCCGGTTGCGGCGTGGGGGCCCGTGCAAACCGACACGGAGACGGTCTATCCTCTGAGGAAGCCGGGGATAAAGAGAACGTAGTTTGAACCAATAGTGCAGTGCGATCATGCCAGCATGAATGCACCAGATCCCATCAGAACTCGTAGTTAAGCGTGCTTGGGCAAGAGCAGTACTGGGATGGGTCACCTTTAGGCGAAGTCCTTTTGTTGCACTCCTTCCGTTTTGGTCTGGAAAGTAAGATTTTCGGATTTAGAACCGCTTCGTTTTCGATTTCCTTTTCACCTGGTCTCGATTTAGATATCTTTCTACTTCCGTTGCGGTGATGGGCCGCGTAGTCGATAGGGAGACGATCATCTCGTGTGGCGAAGCGCGGAAAAGAGAATGCAGTGTGAACCACTAGGCGGGTTGCGATCATACCGCCGTATGCACCGATTCCATTAAACTCCGATGTTAAGCGTGGATTGGGCTCGAGTGCAGTTACTAGGAGGGTCACCCTCTAGGGAAGTCCTCTTGTGCACTCCTTCTGTTGTGGTCTTGGAAGTAATGAAATTCTATTAGAACCGCGACGTTTCGATTTACTTTTTTCTTCGTCTTCGATTTCGATATTCCTTTATCCTTTGGTTGCAGCGATGGGCCCGCGCAGCGACGGAGACAATCAATCCTTAGAGGAAGCCGGGGATAAGGAAACGGCAGTGTTGAACCACTAGGCAGTTGCGACATTGAGATGGAATGCACCAGATCCATCATGATCTTTGAAGTTAATGAGTGCTTAATAAGAGCGTACTGGGATGGGTAACTCCTGGGAAGTCCTCTTGTTGCCACTCCTTTGTTTTGGTCTTGGCATGTATGGATTTTCGATTAGAAACGCGGTTTCGATTTCTTTTCATTGGTCTCCGATTTAGATTATCTTTCTTACTTCCCGTTACGGCGAGGCGCCCGCGGTAGCCGACGGAGACGATTCCAATCCTCGAGAGGTACCCGCGGATAAAAGAGAAAACTGCGTGAAACACTAGGCGGGTGCGATCATAGTAGCACGTATGCATGGATCCCCATCAGAACTCGAAGTTAAATTGTGATTGCGGCGCGAGCGTTACTGGGATGGGTCACCTCTAGGGGAGTTCCCTTGTTGCACACCGTTCTGTTGTAGTCTTGGCAAGTAATGAATTTCGATTAGGGACCGCGTCGTTTTCGATTTCCTTTTTTTCATCGTCTCCAATTTTGATTATCTTTAATCCTTCGGGTTGCGGCGAGGGGCCCGCGCAAGCCGACGGGAGACGGTCCATCTCCAGAGGAGGTAGGGGATAGGAACGCAGTGTGCACCACTTGGCGGGTGCGGTTCTTACACAGCATGAATCAATGGATCCTAAGAATACGAAGTTAAGCGTGCTTAGGCAAGAGCAGTATGGGATGGCGTACTCCACGGAAGTGCTCTTTCGTTTGCACCTCCTTCGTTTTGGGCTTGCATGTAAGAATTTCGATTGAACCGCGGACGTTTTCGATTTCTTTTTTTCAGTCGGTCTCCGATTTAGATTTCTTTCAGTTCCTTGCGGCTGAGGGGCCCGCGCAGCCGACGGTGACGATCCATCCTCGAGAGGAAGCCACGGTTAAAGAGATCACAGAGTGAACCACTAGGCGGGTGTGATTCATAGTAGCACGAATGCAAAAAAAAAATGGATCCCATCAGAACTCCGAAGTTATCGTGATTGGGCGCGACAGTACTGGGATAGGTCACCTCTAGGGAAAGTTCCTCCTGTGGCACACCTTCTGTTGTTGTCTTGGCAAGGAATGAATTTCGTTAGAACCGCGACGTTTTCGATTCCTTTTTTCATCGTCTCAATTTTGATATCTTTATCCTTCCGGTTGCGGGCGAGGGGCCGCGCAGCCGAGGAGACGGTCCATTCCTCCAGAGGAGGTCGGGGATAAGAGAAAGCAGTGTGCACCACTAGGCGGGTGCGATCATACAGCATGAATTCACAGGATCCCATAAGAACTCGAAAATAAGCGTGCTTTGGCAAGAGCAGTACTGGGATGGGTCACCTCACACGGAAGTGCTCTTGTTGCACTCCTTCAGTTTTGTCATGGACAAGTAAGAATTCGATTAGAACCCGCGACGTTTCGATTTCGTTTTCAGTCGGTCTCCGATTTAGGTTCTTTTACTTCGTTGTGGCGAGGCGGACCGCCGCAGCCGACGGAGACGAATCCATCCTCGAGAGGAAGCACAGAAAACAGAACTCAGCGTGAACCATAGGGGGTGCGATAATAGTAGCACGGAATGCTCTGGATCCATCAGAACTCCTGAAGTTAACATGATGGGCGCGAGCGTAATGGGATGGGTCACCTCTTAGGGGGAAGTCCTCCTGTTGCACACCTTCTGGTTGTAGTCTTGGCAAGAATGAATTTCGATTAGAACCGCGACGTTTTCGTTTTCCTGTTTTCATCGTCTACAATTTTGATATCTTTATTCCTTCCGGTTGCGGCGAGGGGCCAGCGCAGCCGACGGAGAGGCATTTCCCCAGAGGAGGTCGGGGATAAAGAGAACGCAGTCGTGCACCACTAGGCGGGTGCGATCATACCCAGCATATGAATTCACTGATCCCATATGAAGCTCGAAGTTAAGCGTGCTTAGGCAAGAGCAGTACTGGGATGGGTACCTCAACGAAGTGCTCTTGTTGCACTCCTTCAGTTTTTGGTCTTGGCAAGTAAGAATTTCGTTAGAACCGCGACGTTTTCGATTCTCTTTTTTCAGTCTGTTCTCGAATTTAGATATCTTTCTACTTCCCGTTGGGCGAGGGGCCCGCGCAGCCGTCGGAGACGATCCATCCTCGAGAGGAAGCCCACAGAAAAGAGAACACAGCGTGAACCACTAGGCGGGTGCGATCATAGTAGACACGAATTGCTCTGGGATTCCATCCAGAAACTCCAAAGTTAAACGTGATTGGGCGCGAGCAGTACTGGGATGGGTAACCTATAGGGAAGTCCTCACGTTGCCACACCTTCTGTTGTAGTCTTGGCAAGAATGAATTTCGATTAGAACGGTAGATTTTCGTATTTCCTTTTTTCTTCGTCCTCCAATTTGATATCTTTATCCTTTCCGGTTGCGGCGAGGTGGGCCCGCGCAGCCGACGTAGTCGGTCATCCTCCAGAAGGAGGTCGGGATAAGAGAACGTAGTGGGCACCAATAGGCGGGTGCGATCTTACCTGCTGAATTCACTGGATCCCATATGAACTCGAAGTTAGCGTGCTTAGGCAAGAGCAGTACTGGGGGACGGTCACCTCCACGGTATGCTCTTGTTGCACTCCTTCAGTTTTGGTCTTGGCAAGTAAGAATTTCGATTAGAACCGCGACGTTTTCGGATTTCTTTTTCAGTCGGTCTCCGATTTAGATTGCTTTCTACTTCCCGTTGCGGGAGGGGGCCCACGCAGCCGACGGAGACGATCCCATCCTCGAGAGGATGCCACGGAAAGTGAACACAGCTGTGAACACTAGGAGGGTGTGATCATAGTAGCACGATGCACTGGATCCATCAGAACTACGAAGCTTAACGGTGATTGGGCGCGAGCAGTACTGGGATGGGGTCACCTCTAGGGAAGTCCTCCTGTTGCCACCACCTTCTGTGGTAGTTTTGGACAGAATGAATTTCGATTAGAACCGCGACGTTTTCGGTCTTTTTCCTTTTTAATCGTCTCCAATTTTGTTATCTTTATCCTTCGGTGGCCGGCGAGGGCTCCCGCGCAGACGACGGAGACGGTCATCTCCAGAGGAGGTCGGGGTTAAGGAAAGCTGTGTGCACACTAGGAGGGTGCGATCATACCAGCATGAATTCACTTGGATCCCATAGAACTCCGACATTTAATAGCGTGCTTGGCAAGGCAGTACAGGATGGGTCACCTCACGGAAGTGCTCTTGTGCCACTCCTTCTGTTTTGGTACTTGGCAAGTAAGAAGTTCGATTAGAACCGCGCGTTTGTCGATTTCTATTTCAGTACGGTCTCCGATTTAGATATCTTTTTATTCCAGTGTGTGGCGAGGGGCCCGCCGCAGCCGACAGGAGACGAATCATCCTCGGAGAGGAAGCCACAGAAAAGAGAACACTAGCGTAGTACACTAGGCGGTGCGATAATAGTTGCACGAATTGCACTGGATCCATCAGTACTCCGAAGTTATACGTGATTGGGCGGGGGCGAGCGTACTGGGATGGGCGGGCCCCCCCCCCGTCATCTCTAGGGAAGTCTCCTGTTGCACACTTCTGTTGTAGTCTTGGCAGAATGAATTTCGATTGAAACGCGAGTTTTCGATTTCCTTTTTTCATCGTCTCAATTTTGATATCTTTACCTTCCGGTTGCGGCGAGGGGCCCGCGCAGCGACGGAGACGGTCCATCCTCAGTGGAGGTCGGAAGTGGAACGTAGTGTGCACCACTAGGCGGGGTTCGATCATACAAGCATGAATTCACTGGATCCCATAAAGAACTGAAGTTTAAGAGTGCTTAGGCAAGTGCAGTAATGGGGTCTACCTCCACGGAAGTGCTCTTGTTGCACTCCTTCAGTTTTGTCTTGGCAAGTAAGAATTTCGATTAGAACCGCGACGTTTTCGATTTCTCTTTTCAGTCGGTCTCCGTTTTAGATATTTTTTCTTACTTTCCCGTTGCGGCGAGGGGCCCGCGCAGCCGACGGAGACGATCTATCTGAGAGGAAGTAAACTGGGACGAGAAAAGAGAACACGCGTGAACCACTTGGCGGGTGTGTATCATAGTAGCACGAATGCACTGGATCCCATCTGAACTCCGAAGCTATACGTGATTGGCAAAGCCGAGCCGTACTGGGATGGGTCACCTCTAGGGATGTCCTCCTGGTTGCACACTTCTGTTGTAGTCTTGGCATGAATGAATTTCGATTAGAACCGGACGTTTTTCGATTTCCTTTTTTCATTCGTCTCCAATTTTTGATATCTTTATCCTTCCGGTTGCGGCGAGGGGGCCCGCGCAGCCGACGGAGACGGTCCATCCTCCAGAGGAGGTCGGGGATAAGAGAACGCAGTGTGCACACTTAGGCGGGTGCGATATACCAGCATGGAATTCACTGGATCCATAAGAATACGAAGTCGCAAGCGTGCTTAGGCAAGAGCAGTACTGAGGATTGGGTCACCTCACACGGAAGTGCTCTTGTTGCACTCCTTCACGTTTTGGTCTTGCAAGTAAGATTTTTGATTTGAACCGCGACGTTTTCAATAGATATCTTCTATTCCGTTGCGCGGTGGGGCCGCGCAGCCGACGGAGACGATCCATCCTCGAGAGGGAAGCCACGAAAAGAGAACAAAGCGTGAAACCACTAGGCGGGTGCGATCGTAGTAGCACGAATGCACGGGATCCATCAGAACTCGAAGTTAAAAGTGATTGGGCTCGTGCAGTACTGGGATGGGTCACCTCTAGGGGAAGTCCTTCCTGTTGGAACTTTGGGTAGTCTTGCAAGAATGAATTTCGATTAGAACCGCGATGTTTCGATTTCTTTTTTCTTCGTCTCCAATTTTGATATCTTTATCCTTCGGTTTGCGGCGAGGGGCCGCGTAGCCGAGGAGACGGTCCATCTCAGTGGAGTCGGGGATAGGAGGATCGCAGTGTGACCACTAGGGGGTGCCGATCATTCCAGAATGATTTCACTGGTTCCCATAAGAACTCTGAAGTTAAGCGTTCTTTGGCAAGTGCAGTACTGGGATGGGTCACCTCCACGGATGTGCTCTTGTGCACTCCTTCAGTTTTGGTTTGGCAAGTATGAATTTCGATTAGACCGCGACGTTTTCGATTCTTTTTCTGTCGGGTCTCCGTTTTAGATATCTTTCTACTTCCCGTTGCGGCGAGGGCCGGCGCAGCCGACGGTGACGATCTATCCTCGAGAGGATTGCCACGGAAAAGAGAAACACAGGTGAACCTCTAGGCGTGTGTGATCTTTGTAGCAACGAAATGAAAATGGATCCCTTCAGTAACTAAGTAGCTAACGTGATTGGGCGCAGAGCAGATACTGGGAGGGGTCAACCTCTTAGGATTGTCTCCTGTTGCACACCTTATGTTGTAGTCTTGGCCAATGAAGGAATTTCGATTTGGTAACGCGACGTTTTCGATTTTCCTTTTTTCATCGTCTCCATTTTTGAGTTTCTTTACCTTCCGGTGGCGGCGAGGGGCCGTGCAGCCGACGGAGAGGTCCATCCTCCAGTAGGAGGTCTGGGGTTAAAGAGAACGCAGTGTGACCACTAGGCAGGGTGCGATCATTCCAGCATGAATTACATGGACCCAGAAGTACTCCGATGTTAAGCGTGTTAGGCAAGGAGAAGTACTGGATGGGTCACCTCCACGGAAGTGCTCTTGTTGCACTCCTTCAGTTTTGTCTTGGCAAGTAAGAATTTTGATATAGAACCGCGACGTTTTCGATTAGATATCCTTTCTTCTTTTTTTTTTCCCACCCCACCCCACGTTGAGCGGGGGCCAGCGCAAGCCGACGGGAGAACGATCCATCCTCGAGAGAAAGCCACGGAAAAAGAGAACAACAGCGTGAACCACTAGGCGGGTCGATCATGTAGGCACGAATGCAATGGGATCCCTATCCAGAACTCCGAGTTTACTTGATTGGGCGCGTGCAGTTCGGGGATGGGTCACTCTAGGGAAGTCCTCCTGTTTTGCCACACCTTCTGTTGTAGTCTTGGCAAGAATGAATTTTTTCGGAATTAGAACCGCGTGTTTTCGATTTCCTTTTTTCATCGTCTCACAATTTTGATATCTTATCCTTCCGGTTCGGCGAGGGGCCGCGTAGCCGACGGAGACGGTCCATCCTCCAGAGGAGGTCGGGGATAGGAGAAGCAGTTGTGCACCACTTTGGCGGGTGCGATCATAAAGCACGTATTCACGGATCCATAAGAACTTGGAAGTTAAGCGTTCTTAGGCTAAGTAGCAGTACTAGGGATGGGTCACCTCACGGAAGTGCTCTTGTTGCACTCATTCAGTTTTGGTCTTGGCAAGAAGAATTTCGATTAGAAACCGCGACGTTTTCGTTTCTTTTTTCAGTCGTCTACGATATTTAGTATCTTTCAACTTCGTTGCGGCGAGGGCCCGCGCAGCCGACGGAGGATCTATCCTCGTGGATGCCACGGAAAATGAGAATACTCAGCGTGAAACCATAGGGGGTGTGATCATTAGTTGCAACGAATGCACTGGTCCCATCGAAACTACGAACAAAGTGATTGGGCGCCGAGCATACTGGGATGGGTCACCTCTAGGGAAGTCCTCCTGTTGCTCAAACTTCTGTTGTAGTCTTGGCAAGATGTATTTCGGATTAGGAACCGCGACGTTTTCGATGTTCCTTTTTTCATGTCTCCAATTTTGATATCTTTTCCTTCCGGTGCGGCGAGGGGCCGCGCAGCCGACGGGACGGTCCTTCCTCCAGAGGAGGTCGGGGATAGAGAAAACGAAGTGTTGCACCACTAGGCGGGTGAGATCATTACCTGCATGATTCACTGGATCCATATGAACTCCGAAGTTAAGCGTGCTTAGCAAGAGCTGTACAGGGATGGGTCTCCTCCACGGAAAGTGGCTCTGGTCTGCACTCCTTCAGTTTTGGTCTTGGACAAGTAATGATTTCGATTAGAACCGCGCGTTTTCGATTCTATTTCAGTCAGTCTCCGATTTAGATATCTTTTTACTTCCGTTGTGGCGAGGGGCCCGCGCAGCCGACGTGACGATCCATCACATACGAGAGGAAGCCAAGAAAAGAGAACACAGCGTGAACCACTAGGCGGGGCGATTCATAGTAGCACGAATGCACTGGTTCCCATCAGAACTCAAGTTAAACGTGATTGGGCTGCGAGCGTACTGGATGGGTCATCTCTTAGGAAGTCCTCCTGTTGCACACCTTCTGTTGTAGTCTTGGCAAGAATTGAATTTCGATTTAGAACCGCCGAAGTTTTCGATTTCCTTTTTCATCGTCTCCAATTTTGTATCTTTATCCTTACGGTTGCGTCGAGGGGCCCGCGCAGCCGACGGAGACGGTCCATCCTCCAGAGTGAGGTCGGGGTTAAGAGAAAGCTGTGCACCCTAGGCGGGTGTGATATACCTGCATGAATTCACTGGATCCATAAGTAATCTCCGGAAGTTAAGCGTGCTTTAGGCAAGAGCAGTATCTGGGATGGGTCACCTCCACGGAAGTGCTCTTGTTGCACTCCTTCAGTTTTGGTCTTGGCATGTAAGAATTTTTGATTAGAACCGCGACGTTTTCGATTTAGTTAATCTTTTACTTCCCGTTGCGCGGAGGGGCCGCGCAGCGACGAGAGTCGATCCATCCACGAGAGGAAGCCACGGAAAAGAGAACACACGTGAACCACTAGGCGGGTGCGGATCATAGTGCACGAATGACTGGAATCCATCAGAATCCGAAGTTAAACGTGATGGCGCGTGCAGTTATGGGATGGGTCACCTCTAGGGAAGTCCTCACTGTTGCGCTCTTCTGTTGGTTAGTCTGGCAAGAATGAATTTCGATTAGAACCGCGATGGTTTCGAATTCCTTTTTTCATCGTCTCCAATTTTGAATTCTTTTTCCTTACGGTTGCGGCGAGGGGCCCGCGTAGGACGGAGGCGTCCATCTCAGAGGAGGTCGGGGATAGGAGAACGCAGTGTGCACCCACTAGGCGGGTGCGTTAATACCCAGCATGAATTCACTGGAGCCATAAGAACTCTGAAGTTAAGCGTTCTTAGGCAAGAGCAAGTACTGGGATGGGGTCACCTCCACGGAAGTGCTCTTGTTGCAACTCCTTTCAGTTTTGGTCTTGGCAAGTAAGAATTCGATAGTACCGCGACGTTTTCGATTTCTTTTTTCAGTCGGTCTCCGTTTTAGATATCTTTCTACTTCCCGTTGCGGGAGGGGCCGCGCAAGCCGACGGGACGATCTATCATCGAGAGGAGCCCACGGGATAAAGAGATCACGCGTGAAAACCACTAGGCGGGTGTGGATTATAGTAGCACGAATGCACTGGATCCCTATCAGACTCCGAAGCAAACGTGATTGGGCGCGAGCAGTAACTGGGAATGGGTCACCTCTAGGGAAGTACTCCTGTTGCACAACTTCTGTTGTAGTCTTGGCAAGATGAATTTCGATTAGTAACCGCGACGTTTTCGATTTCCTTTTTTCATCGTCTCCAATTTTGATATCTTTATCCTTCGGTTGCGGCGTGGGGCCCGCGCAGCCGACGGAGACGGTCCATCCTCAGAGGAGGTCGGGGATAAGAGAATCGCAGTGGGCACACACTAGGCGGGTGCGATCATACAGCATGAATTCACTGGATCCATAAGAACTCCGAAGTTAAGCGTACTTAGGAAGAGCGTACAGGGATGAGGTCACTCCACGGAAGGGCTCTTGTTGCACTCCTTCAGTTTTGGTCTTGGCAAGTTAGAATTTCGATTAGAACAGCGTCGTTTTCGATTTCTATTTCAGTCGGTCTCGATTTAGATATTTTTTACTTCCCTGTTGTGGGGAGGGCCGCGCTGCCGACGGAGACGATCCATCCTCGAGAGGAAGCCACAGAAAGAGAACACAAGCGTGAACCACGAGGCGGGTGCGATCATAGTTAGCACGAAAGCACTGGTCCCATCAGAACTCCGAAGTGTAACGTGATTGGGCGCGAGCTGTACTGGGTTGGGTCATCTCTAGGGAAGTCCTCCTGTTGCACACCTTCTGTTGTAGTCTTGGCAAGAATGAGTTCGATTAGAACCGCGACGTTTTCGATTTCCTTTTTTCATCGTCTACATTTTTGATATCTTTATCCTTCCGGTTGCGGCGGAGGGGGCACCGCGCTGCGACGGAGACGGTCCATCCTCAGAGGGAGGTCGGGGTTATGTCGTAGTGTGCACCACGAGCGGGTTCGATCATACCAGCATGAATTCACTGGATCCATAAGAACTCCGAAGTTAAGCGTGCTTAGGGCAAGAGCAGTATGAGGACGGGTCTCCTCCACGAAGTGTCTTGTTGCAACTCCTTCAGTTTTGGTCTTGGCAAGTAGAGATTTCGATTAGAACCGCGACGTTTTCGATGTCTTTTTCAGTCGGTCTCGATTTAGATATCTTTATACTTCCCGTTTCGGGCGGAGGGGCGACGCAGCGACGGAGACGATCTATCCTCGAGAGGAAGCCACGAAAGAGAACACAGCGGAACCACTAGGCGGGTGTGATCATTAGTAGCACGAATGCTCTGGATCCCATCAGAAACTCCGAAGTAAACGTGATTGGGCGCGAGCTGTACTGGATGGTCACCTTCTTTTTTTATAGGAAGTCCTCTGTTGCCTCTCTTCTGATGTAGTCTTGGCAAGAATGTATTTGTTAGAACCGCGACGTTTTCGATTTCATTTTTTATATCGTCTCCAATTTTTGATATCTTTATCCTTCGGGTTGCGGCGTGGGGCCCGCCGCAGCAGACGGAGACGGTCCATCCTCCAGAGGAGGTCGGGGTTAAGAGAACGCGCTGTGCACACTAGGCGGGTGCGATCTTACCAGCATGAATTAATGGATCCCATATGAATCCGATGTTAAGCGTGCTTAGGCAAGAGCAGTACTGGGATGGGTCACCTCCACGGAAGTGTCTTGTTGCACTCCTTCAGTTTTGGTCTTGGCAAGTAAGAATTTCGAGTAGAACTGGCCGACGTTTCGATTTCTTTTTCAGTCGGTCTCCGATTTAGATATCTTTCTACTTCCCGTTGCGGGAGGGCCCGCGCAGCCGACGGAGGAACGTTATATCTCGAGAGGAAGCACGAAAAGAGAACACAGCGTGATCCACTAGGCGGGTGTTGATCATAGTAGCACGAATGCATGGTCCATCAGTACTCCGAAGCTTAAACGTGATTGGGCGCGGAGCAGTACTGGGATGGTTCACCTCTAGGTGAAGTCCTCCTGTTGCACACCTTTTTGTGTCTTGGGCAAGAAAGAATTTCGTTTAGAACCTGTGACGTTTTCGATTTCCTTTTTTCACGTCTCCAATTTTGATATCTTTATCCTTCGGTTGCGGCGAGGGGCTCCCCGCAGAAAAAAATGGCAAAACCGACGGAGACGGGTCATCCTCCAGAGGAGGTCGGGATAAGAGAACGCAGTGTGCACCACTAGGCGGGGGCGATCATATCCTGCATGCATTCACTGCGATCCCTTTAGATCTCCGAAGTTAAGAGTGCTTAGGCGAAGAGCAGTACTGGGATGGGTCACCTCCAGGAAGTGCTCTTGTTGCAACTCCTTCAGTTTTGGTATTGGCAAGTAAGAATTTCGAGTAGAACCGCGACGTTTTCTGATTTAGATATCTTTCTACTTCCGTTGCGCGGAGGGCCGCGCAGCGTCGGAGACGATCATCCTCGAGAGGAAGCCACGGAAAAGAAGAACACTCAGCGTCCGAAACTATAGGCGGGTGCGATCATTGTAGCCACGGTATGCACTGGATCATCAGAACTCCGAAGTTTAACGTGATTGGGGCGCGAGCAGTACTGGGATGGGTACCTCTAGGGATGTCCTCCTTGTTGCACACCTTCTGTTGTAGTCTTGGCAAGTATGAATTTCGATAAGTACCGCGACGTTTTCGTTTTACTTTTTTCATCGTCTCAATTTTGATATCTTTATCCTTCCGGTTGCGGCGTGGGGGCCCGCGTAGACGACGGAAGACGGTCCATCCTCCAGAGGAGGTCGGGGATAAAGAGACGCAGTGTGACACCACTAGGCGGGTGCGATTCATACAGCATGAATTCACTGGATCCCAAAGAACTCTGAAGTTAAGCGTGCTTAGGGCAAGAGCGTACTGGGATGCGGTCTCCTCCACGGAAGTGCTCTTGTTGCTCTCCTTCAGTTTTGGTCTTGGCAAGTAAGAATTTCGATTAGAACCGCGACGTTTTCGATTTCTTTTTAGTCGGCTCCCGATTTAGATATCTTTCTACTTCCGTTGCGGCGAGGGGCCCGCGCAAAGCGACGGAGACGATCCAACTCGAGAGGAAGCCACGGAAAAGAGAAGCAGCGTGAACCCACTAGGTGTGGTGCGATCATACCAACACGATTGCACTGGATCCCATCAGAACTCGAAGTTGAGAGTGCTTGGGCGAGAGCAGTACTGGGATGAGTGTCCACTTGACAGCCATCTTGTTTTCTCCTTCTGTTTTGGTCGTGGCAAGTAAGATTTCGGATTAGATCGCGAGTTTTTTATTTCCTTTTTGCTTTGTCTCCGATTTCGATGGTTTTACTTCCATTGCGGCGAGGGCCCGCATGGCCAACGGAGATGGGTCCATCCTCGGGAGGAAGCCGTGGATTAAGAGACTGCCATAGCGATACCGCTAGGCGGGTGACGATCATACGAGCACGAATGCATCAGATCCCATAAGAACTCCAAAGTTAAGCTTAATTGGGTGAGAGATTGGTACCGGGATGGGTCACCCTTAGGGGATGTCCGCTTGCTTGCACTCCTCCGTTTTGGTTTGGCAAGGAATGAATTTTGGTTATGAAACAGCGTTGTTTTTGATTTCTTTTCTATTGGTCTCCGTTTCAATATCTTTCTACTTTCCCGTTGCGGTGAGGGGCGTACTGCCGACGGTGACGGTCCATCCTCGAGAGGAAGTCGTGGATAAAGAGATCACAGTGGAAACCATTAGGCAAGATCATAAAACCGAATGCTCGGATCCCATCAGAACATACGAGTTAAGCGTGTTTTCCCCTTTTTTTTTTCTTTTTTCTTATTTTTTCTTTTTTTTCTTTTTTTTTTGTTTCTTTATTTTTTTTTTTTGTTTTTTTTTTTTGTTATTATTTTTTTTTATATTATTTTTATTCTTTGTTTTTGTTTTTTTGTTTTTTCCTTATGTTTTTTTGTTTTCTTTTTTTTCTTATTTTTCCTCTGTTCCTTATTTTTTTCCCATTCTTGGGCGAGAGCAGTACTAGGATGGTCACCTCCAGGGAAGTCTCTTGTTGCACTCCTTCCGTTTTGGTCTCGGCAAGAATGAATTTCGTTTAGACTCCACTATGTTTTCGTTTCCTTTTGGCTTTGTCTCCAATTCGAATCTTTTCATTCCTGGTTACGGCAAGGGGCTCATGCAGCCGACGGAGATAGTCATCCTCGAGAGGAAGTGGAAGAGAAGAGAACGCAGTGTGAACCCACTAGGCAGGTGTGTTCATACTAGCACGATTGCACCAGTTCCCATAAGAATCCGAAGTTAAGCGTGATTTGGGCAAGAGCAGTATTGGGATTGGGTCTCCTCCAGGGGCCTCTGTTGCACTCCTTCCGTTTTGTCTTGGAAGAATGAATTTGAATTAGAACCGCGACGTTTTCGATTTCCTTTTTTTCTTCGTCTTCGATTTCGATTTCTTTTTTTTCCTCCTATCGGTTACAGCGAGGGGCCTTGCGCAGCAACGGAGACAGTCCATCCTCGAGAGGAAGTCGAGGATAAGAGAACGCAACTTGAACCACTAGGCGGGTGCGATTCATAACCATAGCACGAATGCACGGATCCCATCGAACTCCGATGTTAAGTGTGACTGGGGCAAGAGCAGTATGGATGGGTCACCTTAGGGATGTCGTCTTGTAGCACTCCTTCCGGCCCCTCTCCCCCTTCAGGGCCCGCCCCCCACCGCCCTCTTGCAAGTGATAAGGATAAATAACACTTATATTTCGTATGGGTTTTGAGTTGCTTTTGAAGTAGTTAATTATCGTTTAAAAGACTTTGGTGCTTAAAGGAAAGCTATTTCAGTTTCAGAATTAAAAAGGACCTATTAAAGGATTATCGATCAACATATGCTAGGTCAGAGCGAATTTAAATGAAGAAAAGTTGTCCAAATAAGCTGCAGGAGAGATACACATGCGTGTTCCACAGGGCACGGGCCGTGTATTGGATTTGATACCACTCACAGAAGTTACACGGCCCATGATACATGACCATATATATGAAGCGGTATGGTGCGATGTTAGCTACGCCTCACTACACGCATGTATGACTGCATGTTGTTGATTCGACTCAGCGTTTTAAAGTTTCTTCCAAGATTTTGGGTATCTTTTAACAATAAACCAGAGAGAGAACAAAAGGGCAACAGTGAGAGAATAGAGGGTCATTTTGGCAATCTTTGAGGGACAGGATTCGTACTTCTCAACAACATTCAATCTAAAGGGTTCTTCACATGGGTTTATCATTTATTTGTTCTTTATTCTGATACTATGTGTAACTAAATTTGTTTATTCCTGAAACTTTACGAATACTCAATTGTCATGTTACATCGGATTTGATTGCACAATTCTTAGATAATTGAGGATCTTTTAATTTATTCATTGTTTTTTCTTTGTGTTGTTAATTTGTTGTATGGCCGTCATGAATTTAACCTTGATTCTTGTAAGTTGATTGGGTTATCGATTATCTGAATAGATTACACTGAATTAAGAGGCTACGCACGCAAATTCTTAGGATAGAAAGCATGAGTTTCCCGTACAGAGGTTGATAAGACAATTTGATCTTAATCGAGGGACTTTTACGCTTTAATGCAATTCTGATTATTTTTATAAAAGAGTAATCTTTATTAAGGTAATTAGGGGTTGGAGTAAATGATTTCGGGAGGAACATTAGCTTAGTGATTAGAATTCTCGCGGTTCAGAGATAATCATTATTTGCGTAATTGATTTTTTATGAGATATGTTACATGATAATTGGAGGGTAGTAAAGGAAGGGTATATTGCTGATAATTGGATTTGATAATTTTAATTTTTTTTTTTTAGTATTCTTGTCTTAATGTTTTTTTTAATTTAATTAAGAAAAACTCATTCGATATTGTGTGGTTATGATTGTCGGCTTTTATTTTTTTTGTTTTTTTTTTTTTTTTTTTTTCCTTTTTTTTTTTTTTTTTTTTTTTTTTTTTTTTTTTTTTTTTTTTATTTTTTTTTTTTTTTTTTTTTTTTCTTTTTTTTTTTTTTTTTTTTTTTTTTTTTTCTTTTTTTTTTTTTTTTTTTTTTTTTTTTTTTTTTTTTTTTTTTTTTTTTTTTTTTTATTTTTTTTTTTTTTTTTTTTTTTTTTTTTTTTTTTTTTTTTTTTTTTTTTTTTTTATTTTTTTTTTTTTTTTTTATCCTTTTTTTTTTTTTTTTTTTTTTTTTTTTTTTATTTTTTTTTTTTTTTTTTTTTTTTTTTTTTTTTTTTTTTTTTTTTTTTTTTTTTTTTTTTTTGTTTTTTTTTTTTTTTTTTTTTTTTTTTTTTTTTTTTTTTTTTTTTTTTTTTTTTTTTTTCTTTTTTTTTTTTTTTTTTTTTTTTTTTTTTTTTTTTGGGTCAGTTTTAGTACTCGCAGATCCTGAGGGAACGATATTCGTGCTTGACTATATACTACTTTAATCCGATAGGTGCACTTGCTTGTTTGATCGTGAGAATAGAGTGAGAGTGAAAGGATGTATTTTAATTTGTGTGGACTACGATCATCAACATGTTTTTGCGCGTTGCCAGGGATCGGCGGATATTAAGAAAGTCAACGCTTATAATTTATCATTTTTTCTTTTTGCTATTTTATAATCCATTTTCTTTTTTTTTTGGTAATTACTCATTTCGGTGTTCATTTGTAGTGCATGACAAGGAGTTATCATCAAAACTCTTGTTTTCGACCTAGAAATAGATCGGACAATCAGAAGGAAATACTAGGGAGCATTGAAGAGCAACAATTGGGGTGAGGGAGAATTATCATCGGTGAAGGAGAAGTTCAGTTGCTAAGGAAGAGAAACCTGTGAACTGCAGTAGAAGTGAACATTGAAGCAATGGCAAAACCAACGTTGGTCTATGGTTGATTATTCCAGGCCAACTATAGATAGGCACTGTTCATGTATCGTAAAACCTGCAATGGAGGTCTAATAACTTTGAGTTATGCCTCTACAATGAATTTGTTACATAACATGTCAATTTGGGGCTTACCTGTGAAGATCCCTACGCTCACTTTCAATTGTTTTGGAAATCTGACGCACTGTGAAACAGAACGGGGTGACTGATGAGGCATTGAATGTTGCGGTTGTTTCTTTCACCTTGAGTGGAAAGCAAGGCAGTAGATAAGTTTCACTGAACCGGGAATCCATTACTACATGGGCCCAAACTGGCAGAGTCTTTTCTAGACTTTTATTTCCTTCCATCAAGATGCCAAATTGAGGAACGATATCACAGCTTTCACTCAATGGATAACGAAGCCCCTTCATGAAGCCTGGATAAGGTTTAGGATTTGCCTAGGCAATGCCCACACACCAAATGCTAAATGGCTGGCAAGTTTCAAACTTTTTACTAACGGGCTCGATTATCAGATGCGTAACCCATCGAGATGTGCTGGTGGTACTCTAATGTGAAGACTCTGAAGAGTCTTTGGAGCTGTTTGAAATTATGGGCCAAGAACAACCTTCAGTGGAGTACGGCAGGTAGAGGGGAAGGGTGCAGGGGTTTATGGGTTGATATGATGCCACTCTTGCTGCAAAAGTGGATTCCCTTTGCTATGAAGGTCGACGGGATGGCGTTGTCTCAGCCATCCCAATACTATCCAAACGCGAGTCAGCTACAATTTCCATGATCCAAGAGACAATGAGCAATTTGACTATGTTGGAAATCCACACGACCCTTTGAACAATCCCTACTGCAAACACATTTAACCAGGGCTAGCGCACATACCCCCAATTTTTCCTTGGAGTAATCACAATTGCTCGGGGTATTGTGCCGCGCTTGGATTCCAAAGACCTCCACCACTACCTGTTACAGAAAAGTTAGTCCAATTAGAGGGCTTGATTGCCTAAGTTCATCAGGTCTCAAGAGCAGCGTCAGCAAGGAAAACAGATGATACTCTAAAGAAATTGAGGCTTCTATACCAATTTCGGTAATTCAGGTGGGTTAGATTGCTAAGATGATCTCAGAAAGACCTCAAGGGTCGTTATTGGAAACAATGACCTAAATCCTAAGCGAGCAGGTAAAGGACAGGATGACCCTAACGGAGGGAAAAGAACTGCAATCTGAAATAATTGGGGCACTAATGGTTTCACAAAGAAAGGGAGTGAGGGTGCCATATGATGGGGGTAGTGAGGAAGGAACATGTACTAAGGAGGTAAAGTGAAGGAGGTCGAGGAAAAGGAGTCAGCAGAAGGGAGACCAGCCATCAAACAGTTTAGCTATATGAGCCTCCAATTCCATATCCGGGGTTGGCTAAAAAGGATCAAGACAAAGAGACTTGGTAAGTTTTTGGATTGTTTAAGCAATACATATTAAACCATGCCATTTGTAGAAGCTTTTTCACAGCTGCCATAATTGGCAAGTTCCTGAAGGATCTACTGTCCAAACAAGAGGCGACTGGGAAGAAATTTCTACCGCAGTATAGGAGTGGAGTGTTCGGCTAGCTTACAAAAACAAGTTGCCACAAAAGCTCAAGGATCGGGTAGTTTCTATTCATGCTTAATTGGTACGGAACTGCCTGTGGACAGGAGCTTGGCAGACCTTGGGGGCAAGCATAAACTTGTTGCCCTATCCTTGTTTAAGTAAATTAAACTTAGGAGAGCCGAAGGCCACCAGGATGAGTCTGCAGCTGGAGATCGCTCAGTCAAAATTCCCTAGAGGGATCATTGAGGTATGTCCTAGTAAACGGAGAAAATTTTCACTTTCCTGTTGATTTTGTAATTGGATATGGAATGCAGATGTAGAGGTCCGCTGATTTTAGGAAGACCTTTCCTGGCTATTGCAAGAGCTGATTGATGTAGCGGATGGAAAAACTGTTTTGAGAGTGGGAGCAGTGAGTTGGTGGTGAAAAAATTCCAACAGCACTGAAAACAATCGTGAATGCTGATGATACTTGCTATGACTGTTGATAGCATTGAAGGTCAGTAAATAAGTGTGATGCAAGAAATGAAATGTGGAGAATCTGTTGGAATTCAGTTTAAACTGTGATTGATGATGGGAAGTGAGTGAGAATGTGGAGATATAAACTGTGAAAGTCAGCTACAAGCCTGTGAGGAGTTGTTTGTCGTAGAGATTTGAAAAAATGGGCCTCAATGAAGAAGAGAGGTTAAAAACCGTCTGTTGAAGGAGCCTCCTGATCTTGAGTTGAAGTAACTTCCTGAGTTACCTAGAGTATGCTTTTCTGGAAGCTAACTCAAATCTCCCCGTCATATTTTCTGCTTGTTTGATTAGGGGAGTAAGGGACGCATTTAATAGGGGTTCTTGAGGAGCACAAGCGAGCTCTTGCTTGGAAGATAATCGGATATTCAAGGTATTAGCCCCTCATTTTTGTACCCATTAAAATCTTGCTAGAAGATGATTTCTAAAACGGTGGTACAACCTCAGAGGAGGTGATCCCCATCATGAAGGAGGTTGTAAAGAAGGAGGTGATTAAGCTTTTAGATGGCTGGGTTGATCTATCCCATTTCCGAACGTCCCTAGGTAGTCCTGTCGCAAGTTGTACCAAAGAAAAGGGGGATGACTGTGTCCCCAATGAGAAAAATGATAATATACCTATGAGGACGGTAACTGGTTGGCGAGTGTGCATAGAAGATTATGAACGCTGAATGATGCAATCTCGCAAGGATCACTTCCCTCTCCCTTTTTGTGGATCAAATTTTTTTTTTGCTAGTGCGATGGTAGTGACTCATATTACTGTTTTTAAGATGGATTGTCGGATATTTCCAAATCCTAAATCGCCTCCAGAGGGATTAGGAAAAGACCACTTTTCTCATGTCCGTATTTTGGGTACTGTCGCTTATTGGCGCATGCCCTTCGGATTATGCATGCACGGACTACGTTTCAGCGGTATATGATGGCCATTTTTGGAGGAATTACTTGGAAGGGATTATGGAGGTCTTTATGGACAATGTCTCCGTCTTTGGTGATTCTTTTTAGCTTGTCGAAGCAATTTGAAGAGGGTTTTGATTCGATGTGAGGAGGACGAATCTTGTGTTGAACTGGGGAAATGGCCATTTCATGGTAATTAGGGCTAGTTCTGGGGCACAAAAATTTCCTCATAGAGGAATTGAAGTGGTTAATGCACAGGTGGAAACAATTGCAAAACTTCCACCACATTCTTCGATAAAGTGCCATTCGGAGCTTTCTCGAGCATGCCGGATGTTACAGTAGGTTCATTATGGATTTCTCTAAAATAGCCCATCCATTGACACGGTTTTTAGAGAAAAGACGTGCCCTATGATTTTACCAGTGAGTGTCTTGAGGCATTCATCATGCATCAAGGAATGGTTGACCCATGCTCCTATCATGGTGGATCATGATTGGGGTTCTTCCTTTCGAGTTGTTGTTTGACGAAGTGATTTTGTGTGGGTGCTGTTTAGGATAAAGGAGGGCCAAGCACTTTCCAACTGATCTTACTATGCTATTAAGGACCCTCTAGGTGATAAGGAGAACTACACCAACGACCGAGAAGAACTTCTAGCTGTGATTTTTGCGTTTGATAAGTTTCGATCTTATTTGATTTTTGTCCAAGGTATTGTTTAAACACTGACTATTTAGCTCTCAGGTACCTTTTGTCCATGACAGATGCGAAACTGGCCTTCAATCCGGTGGATATGATTCAAAAGAGTCATTATGGAGATTAGGGACAAGAGGGGAGACTGAAAAACTTAGCTGTGTATCATCTCTCCGTTGGAGAACCCATACTTGGAGGAATTGAAAGAAGAAGTGATTGTTGATGCTTTTTCGAGGAAGGTTTGTATCAGATTATAAGGTAAGGTTAATTTTGTGCCTTGCGTTTGTGATTTTGCTATTACCTTATTTGCAGAATACTCCCGAGTGAGAAAACTTTATCAGCAAAGAATTGGTTCTTTGCTGAGTTGAAGCACTATTTTCTTGGAGGAAAACCCTTCTTGTTTCGTTTGTGTGCCGATCAGTAATTAGGGCTGTGTTCTGAGCAGTGGGGGCAAGAAATTCTAAGACACTGTCACACCGGACAACAAGGGTCATACAGTATGAATCGAATAGGGCTCACAATGTGGTTCTAGAATCGGGATTCTATTTGGCCAACCTTATTCAAGGATTCCTTGAACTTTGTAAAAACATGTGACAGTGCAGCGAGTTGGAATAGTATGTCCAATTGCGCGATGAGATGCCCCAAAAATTTGTCCTGGAGTGTGGAGGTGTTCAACGTATGGGGATTGGATTTAATGGGACCATTCCTCAATTCCTTCGGAATAAGTTACATATTATGTGTCTGTGAATTATGTGTCTACATGGGTAGAGGGCCCAAGCGTTGCCACCAATGATGCAAGAGTGGTTGTGAAGTTACCTGAAAGTACTTTTTTTCTGGATTGGAGCACCTAGAGCATTGATAGTGATAGGAGGGGCACATTTCTGTAATGTGCAATTGGAATAAGCGTTGAAGCGATTACGGGGTTAACCATAGGTTAGCAACCCCTATCACCCACAGAAAGTGGTCAAGTGGAAGTTTCTAACCGTGAGATGACAGGATACTAGAAAAAAACGATGAACATTCATAGTAGGATTGGTCTAAAAAGCTGACGATGCTCTATGGGCCTACAGGACAGCTTTTCAAATCTTCCTCTAGGTACAACCCCATATGGATGGTGTTCGGAAAGCTTGCCACTTGCAGTGAACTAGAACATAGAGCCTTTGGGCCTTGCGCATTCAATATGGATCTAGAGGCTACTGGTAAGAGGAGGATAGTTTCAACTGAATGAAATCGATGAATGGAGTGCAATGGAGCATATGACAACATGCGGGTTTATAAAGAGAAGGATTGAAGAGATATCATGTATGAGGATTCACATCCAAAACAATTCAAAGAAAGGGATCATGTTCTCTTATTCAATTCATGGCTGAAACTTCTTTCGGGTAAGTTGAGATCGAAATGGTCCGGACCATTCAAAATTCGCCAAGTTTTTCCCAATGGTGCAGTGGAAATTAGAACACCCAGATGGACTACCATTTAAGATCAATGGCAGCGCTTGAAGCTTTATTTTGGGAAACTCAAGCGGCGAAAAGAGGGTTAAGAAGAGTTTAGACTCCACCTCTAGTGGCTTAATCAAGGCAGGTTTCTTTCCGTCGAGCAAACGACATTAAACAACAGCGCTTGGTGGGAGGCAAACCATGCATTCTTTGGTATGTTCTTTTTGTTCTTTCTTTTATAACCATCTTTTCTATCTTTTTGTTGTTAATTGACTTGCGAGGGCTGATACTTATTTGTGGATCTGGAGGATGACTAAGAATGATGTTCCAACAAGTTGGGATGGACTTGGACATCAATAGAGGTGAGTAATGTGCTTTCATGACGTTAAACGTCACAAACATTCTGCTTTACACGGTCGTGTAAAAAATTTTTCTTGCATAGACGGGTCACGGGCACAATCACGGCCGGTGGTACACGGTCGTGTATATTGGGAAGTTTTACTCGAGCATAATACACGCCTGTGTATTTTACCGTGTAAGGATTCCTAAGTGCACAGCGTTTTTCACGCTTGAAGATATGGTTGATACACGGCCGTTTAAAAAAAATAATTTTCTGGGAATTACACACGGCCGTGTTAAAACACACCAACACGGGCGATAGGGTTTTTAATAATCTTTTCTTTTCATCCTCTTAATTTTCTTTCCTCCCTCACTTCACTACGGCATTGTCCTTTACTATCCTCTCAACAAAAAACATTATTCCACTCATTCCTCTTGTGATTTCACCACCCATTCCACTGGATATAACGTCGGAGGCTAAGGTATGGATTTTACTTTCCTTTCTCCACTCTCTCTATTTCTTGCAAAAGTGAATCAGAGACACTTCTTGTGAGTTCTAATCAAGGTTTTTTTATGTGATTTGTTGATCTTTCATTTTTTTTGGATTTTGTCTTCCTTATTTCGTGTTATTTCCTGTTACTATGTGGATTCCATGATATTTTCTGCTTTTGGACACAAAACTAGGGTTCTACTTCTTGAGGGATTTGTGATTAGTCTTAGCTGTTATTGATATGAAATTTCGGTTGGAATTGTGTTTTGTGCTGAGATGGTTGCATGTTTGAATTTTACACCGGCCATGGTGCAAGTGTGTATGTTTGAAATTATGGAGGGAGTGTGGTAGTCGGATACACGGGGTGTATGGGGTATACCCTTGGGCATATTGTTTCTTTTGTTATTCGTTTGTGATGTCTCCCTTGGTTTGTGACCCTATCTTTCATCTTATCTGCCATACACTGGTTATTTGAGAGTTTTTGTTGAAAATTGATGGCTATTTTCTTGCTCATCACCTCGAAGTTTTGTTCTTTGTTCTTGTATTTTCCAGATGCCTCGGATCAAGACCGTTGCTTTGAAGAGGACGCCGTGATGATTGAAGCCGTTGTAGCAGGGGAGCGATTGCTATCATTGTCAATTGAGGCTGTGCATAGCTTATCTATGATAATCAAGACTCACAAAGATCTATCAGTGACCAAAAGTGGTTCTAGATTGGGCTTGGTGTTGGCGCGGGTTTGATATCCGGTCATGGGTTAAGGAAACTTTTACACGACCCTACTTGGGTGAGACTGTTTTCTATTGAGGAAAAGATCTATTTTGGACATAGACACTCAACTTCTCGCTACCTTCACCATTAAAGATGGCATGGAGTGCTGGAGTTGACTCCTTGAAGTTGAAATTCTTGATTGTTGGGTCAATATCGGAGGTATTCATTGATGATTGACTTTTATTGAGGCAATGGATTTTTTTGAAACCTGCATTCCTTCGTCACTCCAGCTTTTCGCCAATTAGCCCCTAGTGATTCCCCCCAAGTATCGAGCAGGAGCTTTCTGGCCACAGCTAGGCAAGGGTCATATTCTTCATCTTCTAACAAAAGGCTCTAACTTTTCGAGCCTCTTCCTATCGAGTGGCTTCATTATGTTTTTGCTCGCTCCACTATGGGCCGCACGATTTGAATGTGTATGTCAATGCCAAGGATGTACTCAAGTTATGGGAGTATGAAAACGGGATCTCGTTTCAATGTTGGGTGTTTGCTGCATTTTGTTCTTATAGACAAGCAGAAGCTGGGAATAAAGGAGTCCTTTGTGGGTTGCCTGGAACATCCGAATCTTGGAAAAATCTAGAGCTACCCTATGTGAGAAAATCGGAGATTGCATTGGGAAGACTATTGGTATTAGCTGCACCATTATTGGGTGGGGGTATTGCACCTCCACAATATGAAGCAATACTCCGGTGATGACTGGGATGAAATTGGGGATATGTCCCTGACAGGAAGCTGAAGCTGGAGGGAGGTGGGGAAGAACAAGCTAGCCCCAGAGAAAGGGTCAAGATGATGAAAGTTCAGAACTCCCTAGGGGAATTGATGGCCCAAGTTCGGGACTGAAGAAGCAGTAGTACAGAATTCTAAAAAAACAGGAACAGGTTAAATAATGGTTCATTCAGAAGTGCTTCACTAAGTTATGTGACAAGTTGGCGATACGAAACCCAACGCCAACCCGTGACGAAACCATATACCAATAGTTCGATTCGTTACCTACGATGCCATACACATAAGTGGAAACCACGATCCCGTTGTCTTTAAGCGAGATAAGAACCTTGTATATAATGAAGACGCCACCAATCGGGATGTAGACCGATTGATAAGTTGGGATGAACTCCACGGAAATTAATCCGATAAGTTCCTATTTAGTTCTTGAAAAACCCAAAAAGGTGCCTCTCAAAAGGTTTAATGTTCAAAGATGTAATTCTTGTTGTTCTAAACCCAGGGTTTTTTTCTAGGGTTTCAAATCGTGAAAATACAAGCCCAAAAAAGCGTCACTTCAATAAGTGCGTAAAAATAACAAAAAAAGAACATGCTGGGCGGGGGGGGGGGGGCACGGCCGTTTTACTTTGGGCCCTGTATGATTTTGTGCCCAAACTTGTCTCCTTACACGGGGCCCCCCCTTTTAGCCGTGTGTCTGGCGTATATGATCCTGTGCAATCTTGGATTTTTTCGGCGTGCCTTGAAATACACGCCCTTTTTCAACCCCTGTCCAGTGTGACTTGTGGGAAAAGCAGGGTCTTCCCATGGTTGTTCCAATCCGTTCCCAAATTCATGATTTTTTCTCCAATTTCCCTTTTTGGCTTCCCTGGAAAAACCCTTTTTTTAACCCGGTTTAAATGCTTCCTTAATCGTTTTTTCTTGATTTCTTGTGATCGGTCCAGGGGGCACTTCAAGAGGATCCCAAAATTTTTTTCTTCCCGGGTTGGCTTCATCAGGGGTTATCATTCCCCCCTCTTGGGGAAAAAGGGTTTTTTCCTCAAATCATTGCCTGCATCAAAAGGGCTTAGATCAGTAACATAAAAAGTGACACCCTTTTGGGGTACTCACCTGGTAAATTTTTTCCCTTTTAGGCATTTTCATTGATTTTCTCAAGCATCGAAAAAAAGGGCCGTCTTCCTAGGGTTTTAACTTGGACTCCTCGCAATGGAAAAACTCTTTCCTTTCGAAAATGAACCCCCAAAACCCCAAAAACCAGGCTGAAAAAATCTTTTTGGGGCTCTTGTCCTTGTTCATCCTTGAAGTGACCTGGCATTTTGTTTTACATTTCCCAATCTTTACCCCTGCATGTAGCTTTCTCACGAAATTTTGCCTTAGAATCAGCATCAAAACTCACAGACTTGTTAAGTGGCAATGGCAAAAAATTTAAAAAGGAAAAACCCAAAGGGTTAAAACCTTTCACAATCTCAAATTTTTGAACCATGAGTAGTGCTATATAAAGCCCCGTTTTTATGCAAACTCCACAAATGGTAGAAAAAATCCTTCCAAATCCCAATGTTCTTCTCTATGATTGCCCCTTTAAAAATTGAATTAAAGTCCTGTTAAAAAATCCCAAATTTTCCATCAATTTGTAGGTGACAAAAATTTGTTGAAAAAAAATCCCTTTAAATTCCCAACTTTTCCCATAATACTCTCCAAAAATGACTAAAAAATTTTCTATCTCAATAAATAAAAATTGCTTTTAGGTATACCATGTAGACGCATACCTTTCTAAAGAACAAATAAAAATGTTATAGCATCATCAGTTTTATGCAAGGAATGAAATGAACCGTTTTAAGAACCCTATCCAAAACCCAAAAAATTTTAGAATCTCGACCATGCCTGGCCTAGATAATCCAACATAAAATCTATGGAAATGTTTACCCCATGGCTCACGGGGGAAGGGGACATATACTTAAAAACCCAAATCTAAGAAGTCATCTAAAAAAGGAATAATGGGCGTTTCTTTACCGAAAAGGGTTTTTGGGGCGTGGCAGTAAAAAAAAATTCTCCTGGCCCATCTTTCTTAGGCAAAGCACAGGGGCTATGCCCTTTTCTCAGTAACCCTTCTCCCTTAACTCATTTACCCCTTTTTTTGGGGTTTTTCGAAAAAAAAAAAATTTTTAAAATCAAAATAGACACAACCCACTGGGGAAAGGGTTTAGATATTCGTTATTTTTAAGGGAAATTTTTCCCCTTTAAAAAATTGAAAAAAATTGGGTTTTTTCCCCAAAAGCTCCCCTCATACACCGCTCTTTCCACACAAATTTTTCCCCCTTTTTAAAAGGGTTCCCCCCCTTTTCACCCCCCAAAAAATTGATTCCCCTTAAATTTTGGGCTCTCCAATCTTTCCGGGCCCTTCCCCCTTTTTTTTCTTTTTGATCTTATTTTTTTAAATTTTCCCTTTTTTTCTCATTTTTCTTTTGCTCCTCATTTTTCCCCCCCTCTTTTCACTCCCCTTTTTTTGAAAAACTGTTGTAGCGGAATGGTCCCCATACACCTTTTTGGGGGGTTTTTAAGGGTTTTTTAAAATTTTAAAAATTTTCCCCTGGTGAACAAACGTTTTTTTTTTGAAAAAAAAACCCTCTGAAAAAAACCCTTCCCATAAAATTTCCATACCCCCCCAACAAACATGCATGGGTTTCTTTTGCCTACATCACAAAACCCCACCCTTACCCCAATGCGGAAACCAAACAAAGCTTGCTTACTCACCTTTGTCTCTCCACTATCATTCCCCCATTCAAATTTTTTTGGACTAGGGGGTCCCAACATTTTTTAAACCCCCCTCTCAAAATAAAAATTATCACGCTTGGTGCAAAAACCCTCCATCAAAGATCAAACTGCAAAAATGATTCCTAATAACTCAGCAGAAAATTTTTTTCGGAAATACTATTCATTCGGCTTCCCGCCCCAGAGTTTGCCTTGTTTTGCAAGGTAGGCCCAAAACCCCTTCTTCATCACTTTTTCTCTCTTCCCCAAAACTAATAGGGGCTTGCCACCTTCTCCTATTCAAAAATTTTTTTATCCCCCCCACACTATAGGGTAATCCGAAAACTAAAAGGCAGCAAGTTTTACTTTCTTTCTCCCCCCTATAGTTTTACAATCAAACACCATCTCCCCCTTTTTCCCACTCAAAAAACCCCTCGGGATTTTTCTTCCCTTAAAAAGGGGGGAATCTTCATCTTTATGGCTCTTAATTTTCACCCCTTTATTCCTATTCCCCCTTTTTTTCCCAATCTCTAGTTCCTCTTTCTCCCCCAAAACCCCCTTTTTTAAAAATCCCCAAAAGAAGGCTATAAAAATCTATCTAACATTTTATCTCCCCCCCTCGGTATTTCCCCAAACAAAAATTCCCTTTTTTGCCTTGGAATACGTTTGGGGTTTCTCTAGTCTTTTTTCACCATTCATAAAATTTTTTTTCCCTTCCTTTTTGGGAAACCCTTTATCTCACCCCCCAACCCAAATTTTCTAACCTTCATAAAACCCCCTTTCCCCCCCCCTTCGGGGGAATGTTGTCTCGACATTGGGGGTTAGGGTTTTTTATATTACCTTTTCCCCAAACCAAAAATTGAGTTTTGACAAAACCCAGGGTCTGATACCAAATGTACGAACCACGCCCCCGTGACGAAACCTAATACCAATACATTGGGAATTCGTTACCTACAATGCCAACCCCAAAAGTGGAAACCCGACCCTTGTCTATAACAGACAAGAACCTTGGAAAAAATGAAGACCCAAAAATCGGGATGAAAAAAACGTTTGAAAACCCGGGATGAACCCACGGAAATTAACCCGTAAGTCGATTTTTCTTGAAAAACCCAAGAGAGGTGCCTCTCAAAAGTTTTGTTCAAAGATGAAAATTCTTTTTTTAAACCCTGGGATTTTTATCTAGGGTTAAAATCGTAAAAAATATAAGCCAAAAACGATGTCACTTCAATAAGTGCATAAAATAACAAAAAAAAACTTGGGGGCGGGGGTACACCCCGGTATTTTGGCCGTGATGTTATTCCAACTTGTCTCCTTACACACCGGCTTTTGCCGGTTCTCCCGGTATGATTTGTGCAATCTTGAGATTCCTACAGGGCCCGGGCCCTTTAAAAACTACACGCCCTCTTCACCCTTTTCGGTGTGACTTGTAAAAACAAGGGTCTTACCATGGTTGTTCAATCCATTCCAATTTTCATGATTGCCCCAATCCTTCCGGCTTCAGGGGAAAACCTTTACAACCGTTAAGTGCTTCCTTGAATTTTCGCTTGATTTTTTGTGATCGGTCCAAGGGGCACTTTCAAAGGACCCACTTTTCTTTTCCCGGTTTGGGCTCTCACATCGATCTTCATTAGGGGTGACTTTGCATCTTGTAGCTGCCCCAGTATAAAGATGTCCGAACCGATGCACATACACAGGGTTTCCCGGCTTTTCCTCAAAACCCTTTTGGGGAAAACATAAGAAGATTCGGAAAAAGAGGGAAATTAGGAAAAGATTGCCCAATATTTTTTTGAGAAATTATATTCTTTTATGGGATTTTCCTTTTTTTTTTTTTAACAACTCGTACTAAATTTTGAGGTTTTTGTTTTTTTGTTATTACTATTATTTTTTAAATTTTACCTGTTTTTTTGGTTTCTCCTTTTTTAAGATTTTTTTTAGCCCGTTGAAAACCTTGAATAGCTTTCATTGCGCATTCGCTCTCTTTTTGTGCGTATGGATTATGATTTTTTCATAATTATTCCTCTCCAAAAAGCCCAAAAATTGCTCACCACTCGGGGAAAGTTTCGTTTACCCTCTTTTCTAAGTTTTTTTTCCTTGTTTTTTTTCGTTACTTAAGACTTTGGACAATGCCTATTCTAATGTGGGGAGGGGATGTAGGAGAAAAATTTTCCGGGTTTTAAAGGTTTGAATTTAAAAGCTTAAAATTTCTCTACCTGAGAGGACTTGAGGTTGGCAAAAAGGCTGAGATCCAAAATACCTATGATTATTCTTGAAAATGCTAAAAAAAAAAGGGAAAATTTTTAAAACTTTTTTTCCTATCTTGTGTTATGAATATGTTGTGGAATTAAAGAGAAACGGGGTGAAGTGGGCTTATTCTTTTTTTTTTAACCCAAAAATTTTTAGAGTTGGGTTTGATTAAGGGGTTTTTTTAATTTTAGTAAACTTTTTCTTTCTTTTACGGGTTAAGCTTTCAATTTTGAGTAAAGGAGTATAGAGTTTATATTTGGTAACCCTTTAAAAAAAAAAAAAGGTTCAGAAGGGGGCCTCATTGACTAAGAAATTTAACCCTAAGGGGTCCCTTCCGAGGGAATAAAACCTATTGATTTGGGGTGAAGAACTTGGGATCATGGCCAAAAGTCTTTTACGGGGTCGGAAAAAGTCCGGAAAATTGAACTTGAAAATTAATTATTTTGATTAATGGTGAGGTTCGAAGGGTATCAAAAAACTTTACCCTAAGGTTTTCTGGCCTAGGACTTCGCCCGAGGAAACCTTTTCAGTTAAAGGGAAAATTTTGGCTAAAAAGTTTTTTGCCAAATAAGAAAATCCGGGGGACCCTCTTGTAAGGGAAAAAACATTTAACTTGAGTGATAGCTCGGGTTATCGATCAAAAGTTCGTTCATGGGTGGGTTGACAAATTAAAGTAAAAGAATATAAAAGAAAGGGAAATCCAAGGAGAGTGGATGATATGCCCTTTTTCCCCTTTTTTGTTTTTGTTTTGGTGTGGAAAGAACGTTTACTCTATTTTTGTTGATTGATTTTTTGATTTTATCCTAACTTTAGGAATTTTTTTTAAATATGAAGGTAATAGGTGATTTACTCGGGACTAATTTGAAATTCCAATATTGTATTTTGTATACAGTTAATATGGATTGATGAAAGTTAAAAAACTTGGGTATACAAAGGTCAAAGATCAAAATCTTCCTAAAATAACTATGCATGAAAGAGAGTTGGGTTTTTGAAATTCTTTTGAATAAATTTTGTTGGGACAAGAAAAAACTCAATGTGGGGAATTTGAAAAGGGAAAAAATTTAAAACAAATTTTTTTTTAGGGGTTTTTGAGTTTGCTTGTGAAGTAAGTTAATTAGTTTTAAAGACTGGTATTTAAAGGAAACTTTTTCAGTTTCGGAATTAAAGGGGACCAAAAGGGAAGAATACAACTTTTTGAAAGATCGAAGAAGTTTTCATGAAGAAAAGGTCCAAAGTGCACCCGGAGAATACACATTGTGTACATGGGGGGACACCCGGTATTGGTTTTGAAAAACCCTCATAGAAGGTTTACACCCCGTGTAAAAGAACGGTAGGTGCATGTTAGCCCCCCTAAACACAGGGTCGTGTATGACACCCATGTAGTTGATTCCCCCTTTGTTTTTTACAAGTTTTTTCCCAAGTTTTTTGGGATCTTTAACAAAAAAAACCAAAGGAAAATAAAAGGGAAAACGGAGAGAAAAGGGGGATTTTTTGGGAAACTTTTTAAAGGGATGAGGATTGACTTCAACAACTTCAACTAAAGGGTTTTTCCATGGTTTTCATATTTATTTGATTGATTTCAAAAAACCATTGTAAAAAATTTTGTTTTTTCCTAATTTTACAAAAATCCAATTGCATTAACATTGGATTTGTTGCCAATTCTTAGAAAAATTTGAGGTTTTTGAATTTATTCTGTTTTTCTTTGTGTTGTTAATTTATGAGGCCCAACATTAAAATTTGCATTGATTTTGAATTTTGATTGGAAACGCTATTAATGACACACATAAAATGAAGGTCTAGAATCTAGGATAGAAAGCATGGTTTCCCGTATGAGGTTAAATAGGACAAATTTGATCTAATCGAGGACTTTTACGATTAATCAATTCTGATTATTTTTATAAAAAGGAAACTTTATTAAGAAAATTAGGGTTAGGATTAATGATTTCGGAGAAATTAAATTTGTGTAGAATTCCCCGATCGAGTAATCATTATCTGGTAATTTATTTTTTAGAGTAAATTACTATAATTGGAGGAGTATAAAAAAGGGGATATCGATTTTTGGGGAATTTAAAATTTTTTTTTTTTTTTAGTATTCTTTTCTTAACTTTTGTTTAATTTAATTTTAAAAAAACCATTCAATATTGTGCGTTAGATAGTCGGTTATGGTCAGTTTTTGTACTTTCAATCCCCAAAAGGGAAAGATATTGCTTAAACTCTATACTATTTTAACCCAATAGGTGCAACTTGCCTGTTTGATCGTGAGAAAAGAGTGAGAGTGAAAGGATTTATTTTAATTTGTGTGACTACGATCTCAACAGCAAGTAAGAATTTCGATTAGAACCTCGACGTTTTCGATTTCCTTTTTCGCTCGGTCTTCGATTTAGAAATCTTCCACTTCCCGTTGCGACGAGGGGCCCTTGCAGCCAACAAGAGAGGGTCCATTCCTCGAGAGGAAGCCGAGGATAAGAGAAAAACAGCGTGAACCACTAGGTGGTGCGATCATACTAGCACGAATGCACCAGACCCCATAAGAACTCAAAGTTAGTGTGATTGGGCGAGAGCATACTGGGATGGGTGACCTCCTATGAAGTCGTGTTCACCCCTTACTTTTTTGGTCTTAGCAAGTAAGAATTTCGATTAGAACCACGACATTTTCGATTTCCCTTTTTGCTTCGTCTCCGATTTCGAAATCTTTCTCCTTCCAGTTGCGACGAAGGGCCGCAGCAGTCGACGGAGACAGTCCATCCTCGAGAGGAAGCCGAGGATAAGAGAACGCAGCGTGAACCACTAAGCGGGTGCGATCCTACCAGCACGAATGCATCAGATCCCATCAGAACTCCGAAGTTAAGCGTGCTTGGGGAAGAGCAGTATTGGGATGGGTCACCTCTAGGGACGTCCTCTTGTTGCATTCCTTCCGTTTTGTCTTGCAAGAAAGAATTTCAATTAGAACCGCGATGTTTTTCGATTCCTTTTCACTTGGTCTTCGATTTAGTATCTTTCTACTTCCTATTGCGGTGGGGGGCCTGCGAGCCAGCGGAGGACGGTCCATCCTCGAGAGGAAGCCGCGGATAAGGGAACGCAGTGTAATCACTTGGCGGGTGTATCATACTAGAACGAATGCACTGATCCCATAAGAACTCCGAAGTTAAGCACGCTTTAGGTAAGAAGCAGTACTGGGATGGGTTAGCTCCAAGAAGTCCTCTTGTTGCACTCCTTTCGTTTTGGTCTTGGCAAGAATGAATTTCGATTAGAACCATGACGTTTTCGATTTCCTTTTTGCTTCGTCTCTGATTTCAATTTCTTTCTCCTTCTCGTTGCGGCGAGGGGCCCACACAGCTGACGGAGACGGTCCATCCTCGAGAGGAAACCGAGGAAAAGAGATCGCAGCGTGAACCACTAGGCGGGGTGCGATCATACCCAGCACGAATGCACCGGATCCCATAAGAACTCCGAAGTTAAGCGTGCTTAGGCGAGAGCAATACTGAGATGGGTGACCTCCTAGAAGTCTTCGTGTTGCACTCCTTCCATTTTGGTCTTGCAAGTTAGAATTTCTATTAGAACCGCGACATTTCGATTTCCTTTACGCTTGGACACCGATTTCGATATCTTTCTCCTTCTGGTTGTGGGGAGGGGCCCATGTAGCTGACGGAGACGTTCCATCCTCGAGACGAAGCCGAGGTAAGAGTATGCGGTGTGAACTACTAGGCAGGTGTGATCATACCAGCACGAATGCACCATATCCCATAAGAACTCCAAAGTTGAGCGTAATTGGGCGAGAGTAGTATTGGGATGGGTCACCTCTAGGGACGTCCTCTTGTTGCATTCCTTCCGTTTTGGTCTTGGCAAGTAAGAATTTCGATTAGAACCGCGATGTTTTCGATTTCCTTTTCACTTGGTCTTCGATTTAGATATCTTTCTACTTCCTATTGCGGTGAGGGGCCTGCGTAGCCAGCGGAGACGGTCCATCCTCGAGAGGAAGCCCGCGGATAAGGGAACGCAGTGTGAATCACTTGGCGGGTGTGATCATACTAGAACGAATGCACTGGATCCCATAAGAACTCGAAGTTAAGCACGCTTAGGTAAGAGCAGTACTGGGATGGGTTAGCTCCAAGGAAGTCCTCTTGTTGCACTCCTTTCGTTTTGGTCTTGGCAAGAATGAATTTCGATTAGAACCATGACGTTTTCGATTTCCTTTTTGCTTCGTCTCTGATTTCAATTTCTTCTCCTTCTCGTTGCGGCGAGGGGCCCACACAGCTGACGGAGACGGTCCATCCTCGAGAGGAAACCGAGGAAAAGAGATCGCAGCGTGAACCACTAGGCGGGTGCGATCATACCAGCACGAATGCACCGGATCCATAAGAACTCGAAGTTAAGCGTGCTTAGGCGAGAGCATACTGAGATGGGTGACCTCCTAGAAGTCTTCGTGTTGCACTCCTTCCATTTTGGTCTTGCAAGTTAGAATTTCTATTAGAACCGCGACATTTTCGTATTTCCTTTACGCTTGGACACCGATTTCGATATCTTTCTCCTTCTGGTTGTGGGGAGGGGCCCATGTAGCTGACGGAGACGTTCCATCCTCGAGACGAAGCCGAGGATAAGAGTATGCGGTTTTGAACTACTAGGCAGGTGTGATCATACCAGCACGAATGCACCATATCCCATAAGAACTCCAAAGTTGAGCGTAATTGGGCGAGAGTAGTATTGGGATGGGTGACCCTCGATGAAGTCTTCGTGTTGCACTCCTTTTGTTTTGGTCTTGGCTAGTAAGAATTTCGATTAGAACCGCAACGTTTTCGATTTCCTTTTCGCTTTGTCTCCGATTTCGATATCTTTCTACTTCGGTTGCGGCGAGGGCCCGCGTAGCCGACGGAGACTGTCCATCCTCGAGAGGAAGCCGAGGATAATAGAACGCAGCGTGAACCATTAGGCGGGTGCGATCATACCAGCACGAATGCAATCGGTCCATCAGAACTAAGTAAGGGTTGGGGAAAAACATAAATAATGGGTACCAAATTTTTTTTCCAAATCCTTTTTTTTTTCAAAAAAATTCATTTAAAACCCAATTTTTTT